>OX328130.1:41261957-41389181 GCA_946811695.1 Gonocerus acuteangulatus | reverse complement strand
AGTCGAGCTAGACCTTTTCTTGACGTCTGTTTTCTCAGTGACGGGGTGTCCATATCATAGTTTTGGATCACGTTTTAGGCTCTAAATACCTTATGAAAAACCTAATGATACCCTCTCACTTATTTATGCATTTCCAACTTGGCCATTTTTCGTCAAATAATGGCCACTATGTTGATCGGATCTATATCGGATCTATAATAGAATGTGGGGTATTTCAGATTCAGGGTATCGATTCATGGTTATTATAACACCTCTGTCGACTTAAAACGATCGGGGTTATATGAACTCTATGTTAGTTAAAATGGCAATAATTTAACAAAAACTGGACAAGTTGGAAATTAGTGAGAGTGTATTATTAGGCTCTTGACAAAGTATTAAGAGCCTAAAACTTGGCCCAATGCTATCATCACCATGCTACAACTTTTATAGGCAAACTATTTTTGGGAGGGGCCTGGAACTTATCCATAATTTATTCTGACTGTGGTCGTGAAACAATAATATTTTCATAAAATCCTGATTTTCTAAGGATTTTGGTGTTCAGTGTCAGAAGTGATTCCGGAGTGACTTGTGGGATATATTCGTATTGCGTAATATGCATAGTATTTTCTTATAAGTATTCATACCAAAAACATTTTTGTCTTTGAAAAATTACCTATATACTCGAAGCCTTGTGCAAGTTTGTTGAGGGATAGAGTTTGGTACTCATTCAACTTAGCCACCGTAAACTGATATTGCAGTTGTTATGGAACTGTCTGGATTACTTGGTGTTGAAACAACTAGGATGAAAAAATACAAAATACTTGAAAACAGGCACAACATTGTTCTCAATAGCCTCCGGCGCCATGACCTCTATTTGTAGCACCTCTTTCCATACTCACATGATGGTTATGAAGTGACTTCTTAAGAGAAAATGTCACATGACCGTGGTTGCTTCATAGGGGACTCGAAAGTTAAAAGAAAATGATTTTGGAGCAAACTAAAATTCGAAATCTGGTAAGAATTGATTTGTAGCTATTGTGAGTCACTGGCAGTCGACCGCGTTAACAACCCTATCACACTGACAGAACCACTCAAAATCATTAGTATTTGTAAAAACTAAGAGAAAATATCCATAGTCTTATCACAAAAAAGAAAAAATATATATAAAAAAAAAATAATAATTCTCTAATATTAATCAACAATGGAGCTACAATCATATAATTTAATGTTTTGATGCTGATCCTATAAATGCAATGAAACGAGATGCTGGAGAGAAACAAAGAGCCATTGCTGTGTAGGTGGAGGGGAGGCAGTTCGGCCAATAAAACAAAAGGATGGACCCCCGCCGGCCATGCTCACACGCCCTCTGCGGCTTCTTATCACTTACTCATAACAGCTAGATAACAAGACATCACTTCTCATTTTCACCTGTTCCGTATGAACGTTTTATTTTTTCTAAATTATGAGCGCCTGTTATTGTACGGATTTGTGGGCAATCCAAAGAGTAAAATTATGAATGTGAAATGAGCCAGAGAACATATCTTGTAGACTCACCAGTAATGCCTAGTTTACACGAGCTTACTTTTCATTAGAGCTTGTCACAGAAGCACTTGCACCCGCTTTGTTTGTTTTTTTGTTGACAAGTGACAAGTATTAGTAAACGCCGCAAGTATAACTGAAATGGAATGGATTCTATTTACTACGCAGGAACTAAGGTCCTTTCCACCATTCTTCTACATAGTTGCCTCATCGTATTAAGAACCCAAGAAGTGTTTAGTAACAAGTTGGTGACAGAACAAACCACACTAAACGCATTTGTCTAGCGATTTTAATTTTGTAGACTTGTTGCTTGTCATAAAGCAAGGTTAGTAAGGGGAAGAAGCACTCATGACTATTCTGTGGAAACTAGGCATAATTACAGGTTGTAATAAAAAAAAAAAGAAAAAAAAAAAAAGTTGGATCCTGAGTTGTACAAATTAAGGATTCCAAGCGTATAAATTTGTATGGACCGTATTTACAAA
This sequence comes from Gonocerus acuteangulatus, assembly GCA_946811695.1. Lineage (NCBI taxonomy): Eukaryota > Metazoa > Arthropoda > Insecta > Hemiptera > Coreidae > Gonocerus > Gonocerus acuteangulatus. The sequence goes on along the minus strand of OX328130.1, from coordinate 41,387,181 downwards.
ATGTTTCGGGCAAGAAAAATCCAGTAAGTATTTTGTATTTTAGGTACAGTGCATTGTAGAATAGTAAATTTTCATAAGAGCTTCTCAGTCGGGAAAATTGTATTTTAATTTTTAGAAATATTGGTTACTTTCCATTAAAAGTGCTTTGGACTATTCCTCCGTATGTTGAAATTTTTTTAACAGTAAAATGAGTATGACTTAAAAAAAGAGGACGAATACAGCCTAAATCACGAATTCCGGCTAAGAGTAAAATGGGTTCGTGAATTAAATTACTCAGCATGAAGATCTACTTTCGTCAGGCTATTGTTTTAATTTATTTTTAATTCTTTTATGTTTTTAAACTATTTCATAAATATATTTTAATGTTTTTACGGGAAGCTAATCGAAAATTGAATGGTTGATTCATAATCTTGTAGAGCTTCTTTTAAAGTTGGTGGACCATTATTCTTTGCTGGATTTCGGGAGAACTTTGTGCTCATAGGTTTGTGTTCTTTATTGATTTTTATATTTGACACATTGGAGGGTACAGCGTTTCGAAGAGGTAGGTATGAGTAAATGTACAGTAGCCTCTTAGTAAAAGAATTTTTATTGAATGTTACTGTATTTTATTGAATATTGACTGTCATATTTCAGTAATTTATCTTTTCAGCACACCAAAATCCATTAAATACAGCTAAAAGATCCCATGCAGCTGACAATTTGTTTTTTGTTTTTTTATACTTATGTTATCTAAACTAAATGTTGTTTTTTTTTTTTTTTTTTTTTTTTTTTTTTTTTTTTTTTTTTTTTTTTTTTTCTGAATGCGGTCCTTACAAATCCATGTCCAAATCCGCTGCCGGGTACTTTAATATGAACCATAACAATAACTGAAGATCCAACTATTTTTATGCATTATAATATAGAATTTATTTACAATTGTTATCGATAATGGTTACCTTCAATTCTCTATAACATTATGAAACCACATAATTAGCAATACCAGGGAATAAAGACCTAGACTTAGAAAAAAACAAGGCAGGTGAAGAAATGAAAGAGGAAAACAGTTTTGATGACTTGGCGAAGGAAGAGATGACATCTGGCGGAGAGAGACAGGCCGGAGGCGGACAAGGAGCAATTAGATGATGGGGAGGGAACGGAGGAGAGAAAAAAGGAGAAAATGAGGGAGCCCGGGAATTATCAGAATTAAGAAACAAAGGAGCAATTCAGAAAATTAACCCAGCTTAAGGAGGGAGTGGACTCGGTCAGAGATATTTCTTAAAGTCTCTCACTCCCCCCCCCCCTCTCATTCTCTCTCTCTCTCTCTCTCTCTCTCTCTCTCTCTCTCTCTCCCACATGCCTTAAAGTTGCCACCAACACCGGTACTGGAGGACTAGAAACCTACAGTCTATGTGGTTACTTTTGATGCTATAGGTTTTTTCTAAATATGGTTTAAAATAATAATTAACCACCGTCGGAAATTGAATGAAATAAAATGTAAACAAACGATTTTCATTCCTGATATTTTCTATATGGACTGGAAGTTTATGATAAACGCTATATTTAAACTATTCTTTATCATTTATCAAAATGTGTTATATATAGCAGGCACTTATGTACAAGAATTTGCCAATCTCCCTACTAATCGTATTAAAGATTATTATAATTTATTCTACTATTGTTCGAACGGAAAACTAATATTTAATTTATTAAATTCTGTAATATTCACCATTAAACAAATTCAGTATCAATAAATTCTATATAACCCGATGTTTATCAAAATTATATACGTACTGCCTTTGTACAAAGTAAGCAGTTTTGGTTTACTTTAGTTTCTGATCATGTCAGTCGTTAACTAAAATTTACTTAGAGATATCTACAAAAGATTGTGTATCTACTTTCTGATACAATCAGATTACAGCTGATTGATCACTCAATCCACCATGACAGTAAAAACGCCCTTCCACCCTCCGGTTGAAATACATTCATTAGAGCGGTGTTCCCTATTCGAAGCCGCGCCTGGTACTACTGCGGATTAAATTACCGCCGTCCTCCCCCGGAGCAGGGAACGGGTTTGTTAAGTGTCCGTGAATTATTTAGAAGGCCCGGGCCCCGGACGGAGGGTTATAAAATATTCCAGCAGAGGGCCAGCGGAGAACAGGCGGATAGGTTGAAGTACTGCTCAGGTCAATATTGACACGGCCGCATATGCCCCCATGACTGCTCCAGCGCATAGAACCAATGTATGCGTATGTACCCGCCGACATATGCTCCCTATTTACACCGTATGTCGACCGTGTGCAAATTGGGTTTAGGAAGATCGATTATAGACTAAGATTATTTTGCTCCATTGACTACAGTTAGGTCAATGAATATTACTGTACTACCACCAAATCATGCTTTAAAAAAAAATCATGCGTCCAAACATAAATTGACAATGCAGAAATGTTTTATTCCGTTTTAAAGAAGACATTAATTTAATAATATTCAACAACCAAGAAATAGAATAAAATTGTATACACTCCATTACTCCATTCCATCTTTAACACTTTATCTGAAAAATCAAATGAAAACGAAAAATGTCCATCACGCTAGAGCTGCCTAACTAGGAACTTTCCTCAGAATTTGGGTGGTGTATACTGCATTCCTGAATAAATTGCTTAAAACAACCTATATAAATAATAATAATTTTCGTCTTTTGGTCTGATGCAGGATCGGGATACAGCACCCCTAGTGGTAGAAGTGAGAATTAATAATATATATATATATATATATATATATATATATATATATATATATATATATATATATATATTTTAACTGAGGTCATTTTCGGTGTCTACTAGGTAGGATCGATAAAGATTTGAAGAAATTTTTCAAAAATTCCGTCATGAGTGCAACCTCAATAGCTGCTTTCCTTCAGGGGGGAAATGCTAAAACAAGTTAAATCTCTGTAGGAAAATAGACGATGATCTCTAAAATCTTCTCCAAACTATTTGAAAACAATTTTATAGATAGAATTCTGATTTAACTATTAAAAAAGATTTTTTTTTTTTTTTGCAAAATTGTGATAACACTTTCGGTCCCTGCAATTTTCAAGGGTGACAATTGAAATGGAAACGGTTACAATTGAAATAAAAAGGGTGCCAATTGAGTTGTAAAGCATTACATTCGTTTTGGAAAGGGTTTCAACTGATTTGGAAAGGGTTACATTTGAGTTGGAAAGGGTTGCTGATGACTTGGAAAGGGCGACATTTAATTTGTAAAAGGTTACAGTTGACTTGGAAAAGGTTCAAATAGACTTGGAAATGCTATATTAGATCACAAATGAAACTATAGCAAAATTATGAAATTTGGTAAGGTTACCGCAAGATATGTTTACATATTTTATAGAGTCAAATTTATTTTATTTAGTTAAAATACTCAAAGTTACTGATAAAATCACTGGAACCTCTTTTCCAAAATAGACCCAAAAATGGTGCTCCGCAACTGCTATCATATTTGCGTTGATGCTTGTTTTTGTGTACTGAAAAATGATTCTATTTTTTTTCTGGGGAATGAAATTAAAGAAGTAATAATATTACGGAATATGGGATAATCTATTTTCGATCTTCCTTCATCGAGTGTCTAAACCCGAAAAGACCAGGAGGCCCATCATCGCAAATTTTATGAGTGACGTCATATTTGTCGACTAAGGTCAATCAAGGTCTCCTGATTGCGTATTGTATTGTACACCAACCATCCTCTCTCTCTCCCTCTAAATTCCACCCCCTCTCTCTCTCTCTCTCTCTCTCTCTCTCTCTCTCTCTCTGGCAGACTTCTCCCCAAAATCTGCCTCTCCCTCTCCCTGAGTAACTATCAATTATAGAAATTATATAACCGTAGGGCGAGCCTCAATCAGTCCATATTGTCCCCCTTCCCGGTCATTAACATCTGATCTGAGAGGGTGTCACCACCTCCTGTGTCAAATCCAATCCGGGCAAAGTCAATTTCCGCGCGCCTCCTCCCACTCTCTCTCTTTCTCTCTCACTCTCTCTCTCTCACTCTGCCCCCAGGGAGGTGGAGACCGGCCGGCCCCCAGAGGCTTCCACAACAAACACTCCTTAATACATATTTGATAAATACTTTTCGCCCCCACCCCCGGGGGCTGTTGGCCACAGCTAATGGAATAATTAAACGCCCTATTGGGTCTGGGTCATTGAGTTTTCCCGCTCTTCCATCCAATATAAACACACCGAGGGCGGGAGATGAGATCCAGTGGCCTTACAGACATTACAAAACAGGATGAATCCAGGATCCATTTGCAAGTTTTTTTGAAATATTTTGAATTCCAATACGATCGAGTTTGGGATTTTTTAAGATTTCATATCAATCACAAAAAATAAGTATGGTTTGTGTTGAGAGCAAATAGCCATCCACTGAAGTCATAAGAAGTCAATAAACTGATAGAATTCCGCTAAGAGAAAAACGTCAGATATTCAGAAAAAACATTAAACAACATTAGGAATCAAGACAGTACCTTTGATAGCCAATAGCTCACGAATATAAAAGAGATTCAAATTTGTATTAGGGTAAATGACCCAATAGTTGACACTTTATTATTATTTATTGTTGTTGAGTTTCGCAACAAGGGCGACGACCTCATAAGAACGGCAGAATCAAAGTCAGTCAGTTGGGATTCAAGTGATAGTCAGTTGGTTATAAAATAAACGAAGGTAACAAAAAGTATTGAGAAAAAAAGAAATAAATTTAAAATAATATATATATATATATATATATATATATATATATATATATATATATATAAAATTATTATATACAATAAAATAATAAAGAATAAAATGTTTCCATTAAAAATGACATATAGTTATACTTTCGAGTGAATGTGTCTATATTTTAAATATGTTAGAAGTGTTTGAATGTACGGACTATCTTCTGTCAGTAAGTCATGTAAGTCATGAGGAATCGTTAAGTTGCTGCGTTGTCTACAGTCCGTCAGGATATGTTTTACAGTTAATGTTCTGTTGCATAGTCTACACATTGGTCTTTCCTTTCTGTCCAGTAAGTATGAGTGGGTAAGTCGGGTGTTGTCGAGTGAATGATTCTGTTACCCAGGCTTTGGTCGTGTTCTTAATTTCTCTTAATTTACATTCACTCTTCAGCCAATTTTCTTCCCATTCATACAGTGTGTTAGTGTGTATGGTTTTGTTTAAGTCAGAAGTCGTCACTGTGTTTATGTCGGGTTCAGGTCGGTTGGTAGCTAGTATTGCTTGTATGTCCACAGCTGTTCTCATTTTTATGTCTTCGTGTCCAAGTAGCCATAGGAGAGTAATATGATTGTTTATAGTTTGTAGAATGTTTATTTGTGAAAATATGCTTTGGATAATAGGATGTGTACTGTAAATGTTCTGTAAGGACATTAAGGAACTTAAGGAGTCAGTACAAACGGTTGACACTTTAAGGAAGGGTTATTTTACTTAAAATAATTCTTCGCTTAGTTTTTGAAGATAATAAATTTTGAATATATCAAATTATTCGTCAGCTCATTCTCTATGAAATTCACATAAACCAATTTTAGATACATTAAGTATTTCAAGTAAAATAAATCAATAAATGCTGCCTTACTCTGGTCCTAATGTTGACACGTCTGCAGTAGGTCGGTGCCTAAGTTTGACATTTCTGTTCCTAAGGATGACAGTGAGGGAAAATGAAAATAATACAACTTTATTGTTTAAACAAACAACCAAATTGGATTGAAAACAGCAGGAACAATGAAAAATCTTTTTCGAAAAACAAACAATTAGGTACAACAATTATTTTTAACTGAAAATCATAACTAGGAAGAATAACAATATTCCTTCGAATTTTTCCATGTAGAGTCAGTGGTTCTGGAAATTAATGTATTTTATCCAAATACTAGAGGTTTGGTAAGTTTGCAAGTAATGAGGCTAGTAGATATTGGAAAATCATGCCATCAGCGAAGGAAACAGTTTTTAGTCTATTGTGAGTAACAAAGGACAACTGCAGTGGCGGAAATCCACCTCACCACTTGTCAAACATATTTCCCGTGCTGTTTTTCCTTCAACTAGAACCACACAATAATCACCTACTCTTATAATGTTGACTTTGTTTATAACTTGCCTATTACAGCCATTTTCATCTTTCATCCATTGGTCATTTTTGAGCAGTCGCTCTTCTTCTTTAACTTTTTGTGTAAACTTTGATCTGCATTCTTCTCATATTCGTTATTCGTGGTTTTATCTAGCTGACTTGCCTCAATTGTTGACATTGATGATGGTTTACTTACACTTGTTGATTCTACACAGCATCTTCCTCAGTCATGGAGTTTCTCACTTTCTTTTATAGACGAGAAGTATTTAAGAGCTATTTCCTTTAAGGGATTTTTGTTCAATCTTGCCTTGGGTCTTTCTTTCTTGGCGATTTCAGCTGTTTTTTTATGCAGGACTTGTCATTTGTTTGACGCTCCATTCATGAACTTTTAGCTTTCAACCTTCTTTAAATGAACCGCCACTAATAACCATTGTACCACAAATAGATTAAGAAGTTGTGTGACCATTTCTAATTGCAGAAAACTATTATAAAAAGTCAACATTAGGAACAGAATGTCAAAATTAGGAAAACATGTTGTCAACTTAAGGTTAGAGTCATAAGAAATTAATAAAATCAGGATACATGAATTTCTAATGAAAATCTCAACTAAATGTTTTAGTATGCATCACAGACAAATATTTTCCTAAAGTTGTCATTAGTGTCAAGAAAAGGAGCCCTGGTTGTTTATTGAGTCCCCAATGTTGACACTACCATTATCTCAAGATTTTTTTATTTAACTTGAGTCAAAACTTCTACAGTCCATAATTTAAGTATCATAGAGTTCATAGAGATCACAAAAAAAACAATTTAATGTACGCATTAAAAAAAAAAATCGTAAGAAATATTCTTAATCTCTTATCAAATTCACTAAGTGAAGAGAGCAGCAGGAGTTGACTCGAGGATTTTTCATACTAAAATGGCGGCAGATGTTATTAACGGAGTTGCATAGTTGATCGGGTCAGTCGACATTATTCTTCAACAACTGTTCTTTCATTTGGATGCAAACTTATTGAATTCTCTTGAATCTAATTGGTATTTTTCAAATTTAAATTTGAAGAGTCAACTTAAGGAGTAGTGTCAACGATCGGGTCATTTACCCTAGGTATACTTAACTGGCTCGAAAATGAGCAAATTTTAATGAATATTGGTGTAAAATACTTTGTGTCATTTTAAAGGTCGAGTTCGTTAATCAGCAGAATCCGTTCACCGGGTATTTGGCTAAATTCGCGCGAAAAAAATCGTAACTCTTAAATTTTTGCGTTACTAGGCTCCAAGGCACACGTTTTATAAGTCATCTCATGTGGCGAATCCAATGAAACCATTTCCAATACCATATCTATAACCGTTGTCGAGATAAATGGAACCAACAAGATCTGTATTGGGATTTTCGTATATATTCGTGTATATCTGGAAACCCGTTGGGAAATCGTAGTAAATGTAAAGAATCTATTCGAAAGCTTATTACATTTCCTACAAATACGGTTCTTATGCGATTTTTGATAGAGCGATCTCATTCGGGGAAATCGGAGGTCAAGTGGACTTATTTCCGCTTAGGACACTGTCAGGTTCCTGTTGTGGTGCATAGGATCTTGCTTCGCCTTGAGATTTCACTTTACATATTTACATGGATTTACATTTTGTAAAAGATTGACAGAAAACATTAACTGTTTCTATTTTAAGCTTTTGTAAATGACACTAGGAATTATAAATGCGCTGAGATGACACGGTTAATGCAAGTCGGACATTTCGTTGTTAAACAGAGGTAAACATACATTAAAAAAAAAACTCACTAAAACTGCACTAAATATTAATCACAAACCTCTTTGAGTTATATAGTTTTGAGTTCCTGGCTAGTTAAATATGTTGGAGGCCCGGTGGCCGTGAATGTTAAGGCGTGAGTACTTAACACACTGTGCCAAAGGAAGTGGGTGCGATTCCCACTAGGGGCGGTGGCTTTTCATTAGAAAAAATAAAAGGTATCAGCCCTATCCTGGCTAGAAAAGTGTGGTAACCTATAGAGAAGTTCGTTTAATCGGTTTCCTGTTGCTTCAGTTTCATCAGCCCATGTGCACTATACTTTTGTTTACTACTTGCAGGTGAAAAAATAAATTAGCTCCAATAGCAGATACATTTCAAGCCAAATTGGTTGAAGCAGTAGAAAAACATCAATGTCTGTACAATTTTGACATGAAGACAAAGTGTCAAGTGAGTCGGAAGCAGTGGCACAATAAGTAGAAAGTTCAGGTATTTAATAACATTTATTATATTTTTATAAGAAGTACAATTCAGGTAAACGTAAGAAATAAAAAAACTTAATTAAAACACTCGACATCCTAAAACATTCTTGAATTTATCTGGATCTCTGTTTAGTTCGCGAGCTAGAAAAAAACAGCTGTGTTGCCGATTTCTGGTGTTTTTTATCTTATTTCTTAGTTACCACCACAATTCAATCACATCGTCGTCAGAATCCATCACGAAACTGAGGGAAAACCGTTGCGGCTGTATGCACGTTTTAACGAAACGGTTTTCTTGTGAACCGCGCCAAAGAACATTTTGTGTAGGAAACATATTCCACTGGAAGGCACTCGAGATTACGGAATGATGGGCTCCTTGAAAACATTAGGGGACGTTGGTAAGGTCGTTAGGTCACGAAAGTCTAAAATTGTAAGACAATTTATGACTTTAAAAGGAGTACTTTCATGACGCCGTGTTAATAAAAGCTTCGAGGCAATGTTTCCATGTAGAACTAATAATTTAGCTTGTTCCTCAGAGGGCCGTTATGATAGATTGGCACCCAGCTGTGATGAATATATCTAATTAAATCACCTGTTTTTAATATAAGCCCTAAGCCCCTCACGACGGGGGGGGGGGGTGTTCCGATATTGGGCTAATCCTCGCCGTGTTCCAAGTTGAGCGTGAGGAGAGTCCACAATAAGCGGATGTTTACTGCCTTTGTCGTGGTTCTTCATTCATCTTAGTGCGTCCTCAGGTCCATTGTCAGCGTCCGACAGGCTTACCTCTTTTCGGAAAGGCTATTCTACCGAACGAATCAACCGTAATTTGTATCAAATCCTATTACCAAATACCCGTAAACAAATGTCAACTGAAGATGTCAATAAAATTTAGTGAACAGGATGAACGAAAATAATGTAATTTCATAGTCTCATCATTAAATGATTCATGACTCCAACTTCTGCTAATGATACGAGGGCGCTGCTCGTCGGCAACCGTTTCATGAGCAGCCTACAAACTGTGGGACGAGATAGGATCAGGCAAGGACCGTAATCCCATTTAGAATTAATGCCGTGGTTTACATCCTAAATGGATAATTTGGATACTTCCTACTTAAGCCGACCCCACGCCTCAAAATCAAGCAACATCAAAACAGGGTTTTTGGCCGGCCAACGCACAGGGTAAAATCTCCATTCGTATTCCTGGATAATGTTAATTGAGCCAGTACGGTATAACTCGTCCATTGTAAGCTGGAGAGCCGTCCATTTTCCATTATAGGCCTTCTTTGCGCAGCTTTGTTTCGAGAAGTGCCGTACTTATTTCGTTCTGAAGAAGGTCATAAAACGCACATTTTTGGGAATATTTGGACCAATGCACTGGCCGGGTGAAAACCCTGATCTGACGTAGTTCTGTGCCGTGCGGTTGGCCTTAGTCATAAGTGTAAAATGCACCAATTTGCGACATAAATCACCTTATCGCAAGGATTCGCAAATCTTTTCATGAAATGAGAGCTAACTACATCAGCGGTGTTATCAGGTGTGGTGTGTTCTGCAAGGAGAGCAGTTGTAAGAACGTTTATAATTTTCCGTGTATTATTTTTTTATTCAACTTTTCTGTAAGACTTACTATAATAATTTAAATAATATCTATATTGAAAGAAAACGAGGTCACAATTATATATATATATATATATATATATATATATATATATATATATATATATATATACTATTTTTTGGTCACTAAACTTTCTATGTAGGAAACTCCGGACTCGAATTACTACTTTGTTGATACTGGCCTCAATTTTCGATTGGTTTTACGGAGACCACTAGAGGCGCTGCTAAACGCCAGAATTAACAGTGCACCAAATGGCAGAAATGATCAATGCGGTGTCGTATCATGATAATGCTAAAAAATTATTATTGAATTTATTTGACAGCTTTTTTTCAAATTCTACTCATTTCCCGGACATTTCCCAAAGAGATTTTCACTTATTTTGTACCTTAAAAATGATTCACTAGGAAATGTTTTAAATTCTAAACTGGATGTAATAAACGAACTTTCAATATAGATCATTGGCTAAAAGGTTAAATCGCTTTTTATTCACACTATTTAAGAATTTATCAAAAATATGCACGAACCTTTTCAAAGACCTTATATATGTATACACACATATATATATATATATATATATATATATATATATATATATAACTTACGTGTAGTTTCACGAGATAGATGTTTTTAAAAAGGGTAATAGAACACGGGGACATACAGACTAGGCAGATGTCAGATAAGAACTAACTTTATTTAATCCTGCTGAGGCTTTTATAGCCTCAGCTTGTTTATTTACAACATATTGTCTTTCCTCTCCCCTAACAACCCCCCCCTAGTTTCTGAAATTTTTCAGAAACTTTACTTAACACAAGAAATAATAAATACAATAACGCTAGAGAGGAAAGGAAATGAAAATAAGAAAGGATACATATAATAACGAATATTAGAAAGAAAAGAAAAGAAAAAGAAAACTGGACTCAGAAAAAATGAAAATAATAACTGAACTTCACAGAAGAAAATACTTAACTTACATGTTAGGAACAACTATAACTTGATGTACAATCCCGTAATCACTACACTACTCAACTGGCATCGCCTTCTGTAGGTCTTCTACTTGGTACTTTCAGCTGCTCTTGATGCACATTCCGCTGTCGATAAGGTTCTTCCCGGGACTTGATGATGACGATATTGTGTTCTCTGAGGCCTACCACCGTATAGGGTCCATCATACCTGAGTTCCTGCTTATTCCGGTTCGATGGTATTCGACGGAAAACTGTGTCGCCGATTTTCAGAGGCGCGACTGGATCTTGGACGCTCAGATTATGCTTTGTCACCCTGTTGTGTTTCTCTCGCTGAAGTCGGGCTCGCGTCTCACGGGCAATTCTTCGTTGATTTTCTCGTAACCGGACTACTGCAGATACAACTCCTGGATCTCCGGCTGCCTCGCGCACGTCTCTACCCAGCTGCAGGGTCCCAAAAAGAACTTCAAATGGCGTGAACCCCGTGGCGGTGTGTACAGAGTGATTATACGCTGTAATCGCAATCTCCATCGCATCTTCTCCAGTTAGTCCGCGGTCTGCTTGGATGATTCGAAGGTGTTCGCCTAGGGTGTTGTGGACGCGTTCAATCGCGCCGTGACTTTGCGGGTGGCCAGGCGTTGTTATATGAAATTCCGTGTTCCATCGCTGCAAGAGGTCTTTTACGTCATTGTTGCGAAACTCGCGGCCTCCGTCTGTGATTAGAAGTTCCGGCGTTCCGTACACCTGGCTCCACCTAAGGAGGCTCTTGACCACTTCGTTGGCACTTTTGGCGACGATTGGAACAGCCATCGCTATTTTACTGAAGACATCCACCATCGTGACCCAAGATTGATTGTTCCACGTGAACACGTCTGCTTGTATGACGAGGAGTGGGCTCTTCGGGGTAGGTGTTTCATCCTGTCGTGTTCGCGGGGGCCTCCTATCGTACTTTGTCTTGTTACAAATAGTACATTCCGACACTACACGTTGAACCATTTGTGCCATTTCTTTCCAATAATATTTCTTCTTGAGACTCGCGAGCGTTTCTGTTATCCCCCGATGGTTGGATTTACCTTCGTGCTGTGCTACCGTGACGTCGAGCTGCATCTGAGGGTCCGTGATGACTTCTCCTAACCGTATACACCTCACAAACTTCCTGTCGACACCGATGCGTTCCTGCTCCCAGAGTTTAGCGATCCTGTCCCACACGGCGGCATTGCCAACATATAAGTACGTCGTCGTGCCTGGCACTGATGCGTCCTCGAGGAGTCTGCAAAGTACGTCATCTCCCGCACTGATAGGTGCTCGAACGGTGCATTTTAAGCTCGAACGTGTTTTTCGGCCGTAAGTAATCTGAGGAGTACCTGTTGTGGCAGACTTCCAAATGATGTGCCTCTTCTTCCGTACAACTATATCATCTATTTCTGCCATCGACCGTTCCCTTTCGTCAGCTGTGTCTGTTAGTTCGTCATCTTGCTGCTCGCTGCGCTCCTCATCTGGGTTCCAATCTTGAAAGAACTGTCGGAGGGATGGACCTTCCCCTGTTGTGTTTGTTGTCGTGACGTTGACGTGCTGCAGACGAGAAAGCCAATCGGCGACGACATTCTCTCTACCCGGAGTATAGTTCACCTGGAAATCGTACTGGGCGAGCTTCTCCTTCCACCTCACAACTCTAGCCGAGGTTTCCTTGAGCGATGCGACCCACTGGAGAGGTTTGTGATCGGTTTTGACGACAAACCTCCGTCCGTAGAGGTACGGTCGAAAATGATCCGTGGCCCAGACAATTGCAAGTAGTTCGCGTTCGAGGGCACTGTATCTCTCTTCTGTCTCTGTGAGGCGTCGACTTGCGTACGCTATAGGTCTTTCCCCATCTGGCCACTGCTGGGCGAGGACTGCTCCTAGCGCGAAGTCGCTGGCGTCTGTGGTCAACAGAAATGTTTTCTCGAAATCCGGGAACGCGAGAACTGGTTCTACCATCAGTTTCTCTATGCACTTTTTCGCTTTTAGTCCCATCTCCGGCGTAACTTTAACCCGCCGGCCCTTCTTCAACAAGTCGTTGAGTTCTGCGAGGTCGCGTGCCATGTCCGGCACAAATCGCCGATAGTAGTTCAGGGCTCCCAAGAGTCGTCTAATGCCCTTAATCTCAGTTGGTATCTTGATCCCTGACAGTATCTTGACTCGTTCTGGGTCGGGACGGATGCCGTCTCGTGAAATGACGTGTCCTAAAAATGTTACACTGGGGAGGCCTATCCGCGTCTTCTCCTCCGACAGTTTCAGGCCGAACTCCCGCAGTTTCTCAAAGACTTGACGTAGGTGGTCCACATGCTCCTCCACTGAGTGGCTAAAAACGAGGAGGTCGTCCATATACCCCTGACAAAATGGACCTAGTCCGCTTAAGAACTCGTCCATCAATCTCTGGAAGGTCGTTGGCGCGTTTTTGAGTCCAAACGGCATCCTAGTGAACTGATAGTGTCCTCGCTCGAATGAGAATGCAGTCTTTTCTTCGTCTTTGGGATGCATCTTAATTTGGTGATATCCCGCTTTCAGGTCTAGAGTGCTGAAGATCCGGGCACCGCTTAGTCTGTCGACAATATCCTCCAGTCTCGGCAACGGGTATTTTTCGTCCTTTGTCACACTATTCAACTTCCGGTAGTCTACTACTACCCGATATTTTCCCGGTGATCCAGCTTTAGAGACAGCCCACAGGGGACTGTTGAATCCCGATGAACTTGGCACAATTATCCCTTGCTTCAACAGCGATTGGATCTCCTCTGCAATAGGGGTTTTTAGAGCTTGAGGGTATCGTCGTTCCTTGACATAGACTACTCGATCTTCGGTCAATTGGATTTCATGTCTCGTTCTTCCTGTAGCACTTAGGGGTTGACCTTCACGGTAATAAACGTCCGAGTACTCTTTGATCAACGCCTGTAGTTTCCCGGTGTCGGACCGTATAACTCCAACCTTCAGCTTTCCGTCGTTGCCTCCTCTCGGACACAAGTAGTGTTTGTTGCCTACTTGCACGCTCCAATGCGCTCCTGAAGCTTCCACTTTGCCGCCCAACGCTGTTAAGGCGTCACACCCGAGGATCCCTTGATATTCCCGAGGCATGCTGGGGACGATATGAGCTATGAGTGGCCTGCTATCATTTCTCCATGTTCTGGACGGAAACGCCATCTCTCCGACTACTTTGCAGCTACCACCTAACGTCACTAGTTGACACTGGCACTCACGGATATCACCTTTCATCCACGTACGCCGACCCTTCTCTAACGTTTCTGCGCTGACCAGTGTGCATGTGCTGCCTGTGTCTATCAGCCAACGGACTCCCGCTCCCTCTATGATCGGCAACCCACAAGTCTCGTCACTGGTTACTGGTGTTGGGTCGCCTCGCTTGGTCCACTTTCCTCATTGCGCTGTCTTTCGAGTTTGAAAGTTTCGCAACACAGTAGCATATGACGCAATCGTTTTACTCGGGCGGCGCTCCCGCACATCTTCTTCGTCACTCGTGTCATCAGAATCAATGTCAGACCTGGCCCCACTCTTCCGTGAACTCGCTCTGTTAACGCGATGGAAGTTCACCTCCATAGGTTCACCCAGGTTCTTTTCGGGTTTTCGTAAATAGGGGCACTGGCGCGCAACATGTCCTAGATCGTCGCACTCGAAACACTTGATTTTCGGGCATCGCGCAGCTATGTGACCTGGACGTCCACACTCATAACACTTCTTCTCCGCCCGGGTATCCTTTCGCCGACTGGTTTCTTTCCATCCTGAGTCACGTCGCGCAGGATCACGCGGAGGTCGTCTCTCTCGCCTCTCCGCCCTTCTTTCTCTTTCTGGGGGCGGGAAGTTCCGCTGATGCCTCTCTGGCGCGTAAAATTCCCGCTGGTGTCTCCTCTTGACCTGGTTCCATGGTTCGTCTTCCGTCAGTATTGAATGGACTTCGATTTCCTTCTCTCCTTCCTCTACCAACTTCTGAGCAACTTTGATAAAGGTCTCTTCCTCACTGAGCGTTTTGCCCGTTTCACGCCCAAGATGCACTTTCAATACTCGTTCGAGCACGATCAGAGTCGCAGCAGTTGCTGTTGATTCCGGTGTTTCGCTCAGTTTATCTATGATTTTGTTGTACCACGCTATCAAACGCGCGGCAAATCTGCCGTTGGATTGGTGTGGGCCTTTCGTTTCACGTAACATTTTGATAAAATCTTCTTCCGGGGCCCAGCGTCCTCCTCCATAAGCCTTCTTCAATCTGGCTTTAATGTCGTCCCAGTCCGTGTTGGTATCGCTCTGAATTTGATTTAGGATGCCACGTTTCACCCGGCCAATTAGCGCAGCTTTCAACGTCTTAGCATCACTTTCGTCGAGCCACCCTGCTGACACCTTGGCGTCTATGGCGTCGTGGAGGCGTGTCCCATCCTTCAGGAAATGCGCCAATTCGCCGACGTCTCCGGAGAACCTGTCGATTTGGCTAATGGCCGTCCTCATGTCTTGAGCACAGGCTGCTTTCAATTTTAGCCACTCGATTGCGGTCACTGCGTCCGTCATTCTCTTGAGGTTAAGTCTATCTTGCACAGTTTCGCGATTTTTCCGATCCGTCATGAACCGCTTCGCGCCGCGACGTATTGCAACTCCCGGGTTTCGGCACCACTTACGTGTAGTTTCACGAGATAGATGTTTTTAAAAAGGGTAATAGAACACGGGGACATACAGACTAGGCAGATGTCAGATAAGAACTAACTTTATTTAATCCTGCTGAGGCTTTTATAGCCTCAGCTTGTTTATTTACAACATATTGTCTTTCCTCTCCCCTAACATATATATATATATATATATATAATAAATATATAAGGAAGGATGAATAATGAAACATTGTGTAGTGAAACAAGGTCTACCAATTGGAACATTGCTATGCGTTCCAACAACATGAAAGTTCCTTCAGATATAGACCCCCAACTCCCAGATGATCCGAGGTGACTTCCGCTTAATGAGAAATAAGTTGGTCCCGGACTACAGGAGAGCGGTGGCGAACCGTGAAGCCGAGTGAGCTATTAGGCAAGGCTCATCATACCGATGTCAATTCAGGTTCATCCTAGCGTCATCTGGGGTTCAGAGATTGGCCTACGGATAGTTGGGATTCCACCACCAGGGGCGCTGCGAAATTAAAGGACTTTGCAGAGGGGGGGGGGGGGTAAAGTAGCCACCGACCGCAGTGTTGCCCTCTAGGAATCCAATATCCACTGCCTTCTGCATAGACTTCACTAAGAGATTCATTCCAATAATAGGACTGGTACCTTTCAAATATTATTAGTAATTATTTTTCTCGGACAATTTTAATAACAATTCTTAAATGTTTCAGAAATTATAAATTATGTGGAAACGAAATAAATATTCACACACACACACACACACACACACACACATATATATATATATATATATATATATATATATATATATATATATATATAAAGTACTTAAAATTAAATCTATAATTCTATCAACGTGGCGATGATTAAAAAAAAAAAGCTATTACCGCGATCGTGTTAAAAAAACACACCACACTCGTAGAGCTATATATGTTTGTATATATACATTGGGGCGACTCGCCCCGGGCGAGATTAGCTCAGTGCTAGAGCTCTCGAGCAATGTTGCTGAGGACCTGCGTACAGGCGGTTACGAGCGCGCAATAAAGCTTCAACCTTCTAGTGCTTTCGTTTGAGGGTTGGATTTGGGGTGCCAGACCGTCCTTAGGACGTCCTCGCTTTTAATAATTTAAATTTCGCCGCAAACTCGTCTATCCCTATTGTGCAGTATGGAGAAGAATCAGACACATCTACAGTATCAGCATCCCATGACCCTCTTGGATTGTTTCGGAGCAGATCTTATTTATTCATTTGTATTGTTGCATATAAATTATAACGGGACAAATTTTCCGTATCTGGAAGCTAAGATGGATGGAATTTTAAAGGAAATTTTTCAGCAATTCTCAAACTCAATAGCTAGAGATAACATTTGAACTAAACCTCTATTCTACTCCGTACCACTATTATCTTTTTCACGTCCTGTAGTTGTAACATGCTAACCGTAATAACAAAAAAAGCTCCTAGCCGTAGAATGATATTACCAGACTAATTTAATCCGAAGAGCAGACTAACCCGCAATGCTGGAATCGAACCCTCACAGGCTTACCTTTCTTAGTAAGGAGCAACCCTTTCATCCCGTCCCTCTCTTCTGATATTAATTCTTTATTATTTAAATGGAATGAAAAATCTCGAAAACTTATTAAAAAAAATCCCAATCAAAGAAGGCGGATGAAGAGGATTGACTCCCAAAGAGTGCTAATTACTTCAAAGGGTTTTCCTCTTTTTCATTACTTTTTTTTTTCCTTCTAAGTTTTAATATCAAAAAGCCAGAGAGGGTTCAATTTACTGGAAATAATTTTTAATTTCTATGTGAATAAATAATTATAATGAAACAATTTTAATAATACAAAATTCCAATAGAATGTTTAAAGAGAAGAAAACTCTATAATTAAAGATAGAATAAAGCCTAACTAGAAGATAGACTGAATTTCAGATGAGTTTATTAGAATTTATAAATATTTTCAAGGATGCTTTTACTATGTATGAATTTTCAGGAAAATTTGGTTTTTCTCACAATCATAACCTCTTGGGAGAAAACCCCGTATGACATTGATCCGATGGCGCAATCGAGAAGTATATATATATATATATATATATATATATATATATATATATTTGATGTTTATTTTTCGTCGCTGGGATGATATTTTTAGATGGAACGGCATTTTTCTCCAGCGGTGGTACTCCTCCGCACTTCTTCCTGGGATATTTCCATGGATTCATCTCCATCTTCGGCAGCCAGGTACTTGATGTTTCTTCCTCGGTGGTTGCCAAGGGAATGAAATTTTTCTCGATCTGGGCGCCCTTTCTACTCTCTAGCCCCAGTATCGGCGGACCAATGGTGTTGAAGCTCCCTGGTGTAGTTGGAATTCTGTCCGTTAGTAGCGCTGATGGCATTGCATCTTTTTTAAGAACAAGGAAGAAACATCAAGTACCCGGCTGCCGAAGATGGAGATGAATCCATCGAAATATCCCAGGAAGAAGTGAGGAGGAGTACAACCGCTGGAGAAAAATGCCATTCCATCTAAATATATATGTGTGTGGGTGTGTGTGTGTGTGTGTGTGTGTGTGTGTGTGTGTGTGTGTGTGTGTTTGTGTGTGTGTGTAGAGTCCTATGCATACGACATATTGTTCTTTCGACTAGATATATAGCCTTAATTCCAACTCAAGAAGCATCTTTTTACAATAATTGTCCTGGAACTTCTGTAACCGAGTTTTCCTACACGGATCCAGAGGAAGTCAATTTCGGAGTCTATTTGCATACTAATAGAGGATATCAAAAATTATTTCCGGTTCAAATCAATAGCACTGTTTTTACGCTTCTGTTTGCGCTCAACAGGCTGCTTCAAGAGCGGCCCACATGGGAACCAAGGAAAAGAGTGACTCCGCGAAACGAGAAGACGTGAAGCTAAAGATGACGCTGAGGTGATTAAATGTTTTCCCTAAACTGGAGTGCCAGTTACTTCTTACAGTCAAATACCGGGTGTTGCGTCTGGCTCAGACCTTTGACTGAGGGGCAAAGTTCATCTACAAGATTGCTGTGAAGTTGCACCTGACCGTACAGCAAAAAGTCCTCAGAGATCGCGTCTTCATTGACCTGAAATGCGTAAAATCAAAACATCAACCCTTTCCATCTTTTTAGACTAAGCATGAATATGTTTTGGAGTGTCGGATTCTTAATCAAAGTATCCTTTAAATTTGAGCAGCCAAACGACTAAGTCATGCCGCTTGTATGCCAAGCGCTTTTTGAGCAATTGTTTGTCGACTAGCTGGATAGTGGGAGGGCATGCGCTTGCCTCTCGCTGAGGACCTCTCGCTGAGGCCGCTGATGGGTAAGACATATCCGGATTTTCATCCCAATGTATGAACAATGTCGGACAGAAAGGACATTGCTATATACTTGGCAACTCAAGATCTAAGCTTTAGAGTAGTAGTAACAGATGTTGAAATAGGAAGTCCATTAGATACCAAACCTTATCTGAACTGTCGCCAGTTTCGTCAAAAGATAACTTCCCTAGATAACCTTGGGTTACATATTGAACAACATTGGCATAAAACTACAAGGAATAAATAGTCCCTCTCTAAGAAGATTTACGAAAGAGCCGGGTAGTAGTTATTAACAAAGTTTGGTTTCCTAGTTCTCTAAAGTAAACAATCTTGCCATTTATCTACAACATGCCTGGACCATAATGTTTATTGTTTTCTGGTCGAGTTATGAAAAGGTCTTAAGCGTCCTCCAAGTAAATGTTGCCATGAACCGCTTGGAGAACTAGATTTAGGATGACCATTTTAGGACTCACACAATAAGAGAAAAGGCCTAAGAGCATCTATTACTGCGGACGTTATGAGTCAAATGAAACCTTACGATATCCAGACTGAGCGACAGGCGAAGTAATTTATGCAGAGAAGACCCTTCTTAAGAAGTAAGGTAAGTAGTAATGCTCTCCTTACAGACAGCAGATTGCATCGACATCTTCATTCCATACAAACATCACATGGCCTCGACATGAGGATGACGAAACTCCATAAGATGTTTCAACATTTTGGAAGTGAACGTATTGATGACCCAAGGAGGATACCACAGATGAACCCTGCGTGCCTCAGGAGGTTCATTTATGATACGGTTCTGGTAGTGTAGCAGAACGGCATTTCGGGTAAGGCAATAGGCCTCACTATTCCAGGAGTAATTCGGGCAGCCGCTTTAATCTAATCTAATTTAATCTAACCATAGGATTTTGAAAGATTTAGTCGCCATCTATCTTTGGGAGAGCAATCCTTACGTTGCATTAGTCCTTACATTTAAATTCTAAGGAGAAAATTCTGGTCATAAAGTCCTGAGCAGCCTGTTGAAGTCTCATAAGACCCCAAGTCAATTTCTCATGTTCTCTGCAACTCTAATCGAATGAGCGTTTCCTGATGATTGTCTGAACTAACAGACGGAAACGAATGGTGTCGAGGTGTTGCAATTGACGAAGGACACGCACTGTGGTTTTTCTAATAGTCGAGATTCACAAAGCGGTGAAGCAATTATTCTCGTGATTTGAAGACGTTATTGTGCAATATGACCTACACCTGATCACAATAATTAATACCTAATAATTTAAATTGTTATAATAACTACGATATGTTCGCGATATTTGTCATTGATTTTAAGTCCTTTGGGGCATTTCTTTTATCTATGCGCAAGTCTACACCAGGGCCTTAAGCCCTGTTACTTCAGATTTGAAAACACAACTTAGATGTATCACATTCATCTTGAAGTTGTTTACGTATCATATATAAAATCAAACTAACCTTCAACACAAATAACCCCTCGAGTTAGTATTAAATAAACAAAAATGAAGACGCGATAGCCGTGGCGGCACTCCTAGCCAATGGTTGCGGTTTCGATTCCCACTACAGGTGACGGTATTTCTCTCGAAACAAGAAAAGGCATCAGCATTATCCGGGCTAGAAAAGACTGTTAACCTGTAGAAAATCTATTTCATATTATTGGACGTTAATTAAATAAGAAATCATATGGGGAGTTCCCGGTCAAAAGGGCGAAATCCACAAATGCAATCGTAGAGAAAAATGCACGAGTTCGCCCTTCTAGTTCTCGGATCTCGCTCAAACCAATCCCCTCAGTTTTTTTCTTTGTAGATGTCTGATATTGGACAAAGCCGAACTAAAAAAATCACAAGGTGTGCTGCGAGTTCACCCTTGTGCTCGGGAGCGCCTCATAAGAACTGTCATCTCTTGTAATAATCGTGTATCGGTAAAAGCCACTGGAATCGGAATGGTGCAAAAGATCCGGCATTTCTATTTGGACATTTCGTTCATCGTGTTCTTGTTGGCTGCAGAAGGAACGACAATGGATTTGCCGTTGTTTTGGACGTCAACGGTTTTATTTTGGACGAAAGGATGAGTTCTAACCCAGAACAAACACATGTAACTGTATGAATGAATGTGAACAGGATGAAGACCCAGATAGAGACGTTCCTAAGGAGAGTTGGATTAGGGGAAGACGACGACAGGAGGCCAGGAACGTCACAAGCATATTAATTAGTTGACGCTAAAGAAAAGACAGAACGGAGAGTCTGGATGGGAAAGCGGGTTGGGGGGGGAGGCTTAGGTGGGAGTAGAGCACGCAAATTAACGATAAGGAACATTAATGACGTCACCGCCTCCCAAGATGGCGGGCGGGGGTAGGAAGCTTTGGGGGGGGGGGGGGGTGAAGGCAAAGTTGGAGAGAAAAGGGAAGGGGGGTAAGATGAATAACTTAAAGTTTCACTAATTAATCAAGTTGACACACGGGGGCTTTTATACCGAGCCCATAAATAAGGGGTAGAGCGGGGGGGGGGGGGACGGTGAAAGGAGTTCTCTGTGATGGATCCTCCGATCGGTCTCTAACCCCCCCCCCCCCTCAGTCAATATTTCTATTTAGCCTCCTTCGGCCTGCTCTAGGAAACACTTACCGAAAAAGGAAGATCCTGGCAAAAAAAGAACCCAAAACAAGTACCCGAAATTTCAAGCACTTCCTACCACTAAGAAACATAATATAAGCAAACTGAAAAAATATATGGAATGCAGTGGACGGCAGTAAACTGAAATACTAAAAAACGCTGAAGAAGCCTGTTTGTCTTCGTCTAGGGAAAATAGACTGGAGGAGGTAGTCATAAAAAGAATGAGGATTGTACACACAATAATCTCACAAAGAGGAACCACCAAAATAGCAGTATATTCCTCCTGATATAAGAGGGGCATTAGGAGATAATGTTCATATGTTGGATAAAATAATACGTAAAAGCTTGAATTATATAACAAAATATAATTATCCCCGAAAAAATTATACCCACACACAGACATATATATATATATATATATATATATATATATATATATATATATATATAAATATATATATCGACATCATCGGTTCTCGACTACAACAAGCTAATGTCAGTAGCTCTCAAGGACCCTTTGCCTTTAATGTGGAAATCCGATCAGCCCACATAAGGTAAGGGCCAAGTGACAACCGTGTAGGTTTAAAGGTTAATATTTGAGTCTTGTAAAGTGATACGAAAGGGTTGAGTAACCTTAAGCCATTTAAGAAGACTACCAACAAAAAAAATGTATATAGGGTTTGTCGGTGAGGGGAAAAAATTCGATAAAAAGGTCGAAGAAGGGGCTAGGATAAGAAAAATAAAAAAAAATCCGATTAATTTTTCTTTTTATCCAGTTATCCTAGATTTAATTGGAGAAAGAGGCCAGAGAACAATGAACAACCCTTAAAAAATGCCCAGAGGTCCGACGGTACAAAGGGTGCATCCTACCTGTATGTTTTTGCAGTGGAGGCCAGAGTAAATCTTGCTCACTTTGTCTGACTACTTGCTTCTCCGTTACGGATGTGCTATAGGTTGGAGGTAAATGTGGTAATAATGGTATTGTTGTATTGTAACTAAATTAAAACACAAAAAGTCCAGGAATAAATATATAAATAACGGTATATTTTAAGTAATTTTTAAACATATTTTAATTTATTACTTGACTTTGACATGTTTAGTGCATTAACAAACAAAATAATTTTATTTGTTCCAATACAACAAACGTATTACTTACATTTCTTTTACTATATAATTGAAAATTAGTTTGAAAACATTGTTATTTCCGAGCTTATATGTATCTTTGATTTTTTTTTTTTTTTTTTCTCTGACTTGGGGCCATTGTCAAATATTTTTATCTCTTTCAACTAAGTTCTGTTTAAAGCTACTGATCAATGTTGATAAAAAACCTTTGTTTACCTAATATTTACTTTTAAAAAATTGTATTCTAACCATTCGTCACCACGAAAAGTGTTGCTTAAGGTTATCATTACTATGGTTTGAAATTGTGTATATTTCTTTTTAGCCGATGAAGGCTGCCAAAGAGCATATCAAACTGTTCGAAATTTCGATACCAAACTTTTCGATTTTTCTGAAAATTTGGTGTTTTCTCTTAGCCGAATCCTAACTATTGCTTAGTGCCCAACTAGAATAAATATTGAAATTGACCCTAAATTTTAGACAATATATTTTTAAAACAATTTTCATGCGATTTGTTGTAGATTGCAAAGTTGTATAATATTTATTACATTAAAATTTACAAAATTACAAACAGTTTTATTTGTTGGCAGAAGTGCACACGTTAACACAATCATTACGGGGCCTTCCGTTAGCAAGGATGGTGGACCGGTGAACTGATGGCCAGATTTTGATCGTGAGTTGTCCATTCATTTGAAGTACATCACTTATTAATATATATATATATATATATATATATATATATATATATATATATATGTATATATATATATATATATATATATATATAATTTTATTTATTATTACAAATTTTAAATATCGTTATCTCACTGCTTTTATGTATTTGTACCATTTTACTTTGGTCCTCCGATAATTTTTTTTACTTCTATTTTTTATATAAAACTACTGTACATTGTGTTGAAAAATTTTGTTACTTCATATGCACATAAAACATGTTTTTAACCTATTTTATAGATCTACTATATTACTGTTTTGATTATTTTCTTCTTTAATGTTGTACATTAATTTCTTAGCATAAAAGGTTGCTAAAGAGCTAGCCGAAAGACCCAAATTATTGTTTTGTTATTTTTTTTTTTTTAAATCTGAGCGTTTTTCTTAATCAAACCCCAAATGTTATTTGATTGCATAAGAATTTATTTTTACTCCCAATCCTATTAGTATGAAACATTGAACGTTCGAAATTTTTTATATCAAATTTAATGCAACGTTTCGGATTTCATTCTTCAGAAATAATATCTACTCTAATTACACAAATTGTGAGCAACATTAGTTATGAATTATCATAAATTATTGCATTAAATCATTACAAAATAATAATATCCAGTTTCAATTTAAAGCATTCATGGGTAAATTAAGAGCCATGCTGTAAGCCAAATATTGCAAATCTTGCATACAGCATAGAACTAGATTTACACATAATTGCTTAAAGTTATAACTTGATATAATGATATCAGGACCTTGGAAGAGTAAGGGCGAATCAGAAAATTCGACTTCTTTTATTTTATTTTGTGGTTGCTATCCTAAAGCGCTTCTAGAACTTTGACTTCGATATCCCAACATCCGGAATTCGTGATTCGCTCTTACTCTTCCAAGGTCTTGATATGATACAATAGTTTTTGATAATTATTACCTAATACTAAAGAAGGACAATGAAGTTTGAAAAGTTGCATTAAATTGGATATAAATAACTTGGATGATTTACTACCCCCTACCAAAATCTTCATAGGTTTCTTTTTCCCAATTGAGATTCAAAAAAAGAAAACAGTAATGTCTCTTTAATGTAATGCGAAATGGGATACAGCCAAAGAAAAGATGAATATAGGGTTCGGACGATTGCTCCGATAAGAGCAGGTGTTGGACAGATTGATGACGGGGAGAATTAGAGGGAAATGATGATTGGATGTAAACAGGCACAAATTCCAGGTTGCTTTGGTGTCCATAGGTGGCAGCGGAGTGACACAGTCATGACGTGTGAAGACAATTTGTGTAAGCTTGGGTGTAAAGTGGTTGCGTCATTAGTGAGACCCTTAGAGGACCTGTCATGGAGTGGCTGGTCGCTATGAAATTATAATGGCTATCGACGAGTTAAGTCGGTTTCCGTCGCCATTTTCACTATGTCGGCTTTCCATTCAAGAATCCGATTCACCAGCTCATGCGTACGCTTTTGATTTATCACTAAATTGCAAAAATTAGATGAGCACCCAATCTGGAGTAAGTGCAGGACTTAACTGGTTGGCTCAGTTCTTACCCTGAAAGAAGCCAAACCCGATAAACGCAAGACCAAACCGAGACTGCTCATTTTACTGTTGATTCATTTTAAATGCAAAATAAAAAAATAAAAAAAAAAACAAATCAAAACCTCCACATTTACGGAATAATACATTCTCTTTTATCGGCCATATTTGAACTTCTAAATATCAGATCAGTAAGTAGTAAAATAGATAGTTATAACGAAATCGTAGGATCAGAAGAATATTAAAAAAAAAAATGAAATAAATGAATTTAAAAAAAATATCAAGAAGAAAGAAATATCAAAATAACAGATACTTTTATATATATGTTTATATCATTTTATATTCACCTAAGTATGTGGCAATTGAATTTCGTCTCTTCAGAAACATAGATTTAAATACTAAATTGGAAACACAACACTGTCACAACAAAATATTCCAAACCCTTTCAACCAACATTTACTATACACGACTTCCTAACATTTAATTTCAAGGCGGTGATGACATAGACGTTTTCTTCCCTGAAACTCGAGATGGACGTAGATACACATGTTAATATTATAGCAGGGAGAAATAATGGGGTGAGTAAAAAAAAAAATGACCGTTTTATAGGTAAAAATCAAAGTTTATTTTTCTTCTACTTACAAGGTTTTTAATAATCAAAATATATACCCTTGTGTTCTATGGTTTGTGGCCTTCTGGAAGCCAGCTGTTGAAATCCTTGATGGTATCACTCTTTGGGTTTAGAATCGAAAAACTCACGAACGCCATTTTCAACTTCATTCAAGTTGTTGAATGTTTTTCCTTGAAGGAAATGAGCCATTGATCTGAACATGTGGTAGTCTGATGGTGCTAGGTCTGGACTATATGCCTGGTGAGGGAGAAGCTCGATTCCATACAAATCGGGTAGTTTTTGGCTTGTAAAGCGAGGGGCGTGGGGTCCGGCATTATCTTGTAGAAACGAGATTGCTATGTTGACTAAACCTGGATACCGCTGAACAAAAAAATAGTAAATTCTCAGCAGTTGTACTGAATATAACCTCTTAGAATTGCTTTTTGTAGGACCGGCTTCAATAGCAGTGCGCAGAGCGTTCTGGTTGACTACTGAAACACGCCCTGATCAGATTTCTTTTCAACGCTCAAATCACCTTTATTAAATTTTTGGTCATTGGGCGAAACGCTGTCAATGCGGGGTGCTCATAAATAAATTATAAAAAAAAATAATAATAAAAAAAAAAAAAACTTCAACTTCTCATTGTCCTTTCATTGAAAGAGTCTTCATCCTCAAATTCAATCACTAAAGGAAAGGCTTCAGTTGCTGAAAACTTCCGTTTCCAAAAATAAAGCAAAATTATGATAATTCCTTACTGTTGTGTCATTGTGAACAAAGGGGAGCTATAGAAGTACTGAGCCCGGATAGAGGGCATGCTGGTTACCAAATGATTCACAAGGGATCAAACATGAACTTCTTACCACAATTCTTAGCTCCGAAATGTAAATAAAAGGGGAATTACGATGCAAAGTTGAAACACAAAGAAAACGGTCATTTTTTCTGACTCATCCCATTATATAATGGTGAACTCATAAACGAGTTAACTCTTTCGAAATTATGTCAAATCTCATTTAATTCATGTGAAATACATCACATTTCGTCCTTTTCATCCTTTAATAGCGCTAATTCATAAATTAATGTCCATTTTAATTACCACCATAAGAGACATGCCATGTTTGAATGCATCTCCACCAGCCATCAGAGCCTGTATCTTTTTGGACCACAAATATCCCTTAATTGGGGCATTTTTAATTATCACGTAAAAAAAAAACTCCCGGAAAGTAATTAGTAAGTCCTTTTATTAGGCGTTGGATCTACCTTGACAATATTCTGTAGTCCTAAGTAAGATTGTACTCAACATTAATAACTTTTAACCCTTTTATCCGACATGTTACACATCAAAAGGATTCCTCAGGATGAGACCTCAAAGGAGCAAACACTTATTTTAATTAGAAAAATTCATATCTCCGCGAAGTGTATAAAAATATATTTTAAATAAAATAAAATGAATAAAAAAATATGAGCTCGCTATTTGGAGAGTTAACTCGGCAGAAGACTTTAGAAAGATGTTTGCCAATTATAAACGACATTTTTATTTAGATTAAATTGAAAAAAGTCAAATGCCTAACGAGTTTCATTTTTCATTGACTAAACCAAAACAAATTCCTGCGTAGGAAGAAGGCTAATGTTTAAAAAAACAAATTAGCAAAAATCTACAATTTATGAAAATGGCTAGGCTAGTTTCACATTCTCAGATGCCTCTCCTGGGGTTATGCAACATAGGCAAAACTACAGCTAAGGGTTACGTCATAACTGCGGTTCATGTACCTAGTTTTTTTTTGCACTACGGCGCTTCGACAAATCTGGGCCATTAGCGCCGACATCCAGGGTGCAGTGAGGAATTTTCTCAACGAGCCGTGAGATGAGAATTCCTGCCGGTACACAGTGTAACGTCCAATGGACAAAAACCTAAATTTGTGTTTTCTTATATATATCTTTTAATCCTCTAGCTATGTTTATAAACTATTCAAGGAATTAAAATCGTATAAAACTAAGAAATATTAGTTTTATTTTGATCAACAAACACATTAGCAGTATTATAAGCAAGGCAAAGTCTTTAAAACCTGTTTCCTACCAACAATTAGTTTGAGCCTCTCTCGTAGACGATAGGACAGTGTTTTTATTAAGTCATCCGAAGGAAATTACGTCAAAACTATTCCTTTTTTATCTGATATAATTGATTATGGGTAATTACTTCCTTATTATTTATCCTGAATTATTCTTCATTGATCTTTGACATTTTTTTTAGTATAAAATTTTGATAGACCATAACTAAAAAACTTCATCTGAACACATCTCAAGTTTTTTAGAGCTTAAAGTATACCTCAAGTATAATGTACCGAGGGTAATTTAATTTGCCGAAATTTGCCGATTCCAAAGATTTTTATTTTTAGATCCATCATCATTTTTTCTTCCAAATTTGAAAAAAAATGTTGATAAATCCAAGAAAACGGTATTAATCCTTGGGCAAATGATTCAATTTCATCTGCAGGATGATCCTAAAGAAATGTTAAGCAATATTAAAAAGACTGCCAGTTTAGTCCTGTATTATATGTAAAAAAGTCCGACTCGCAGGAACTGCATCATCTTTGCGCGGTTCCGTTCTTATATCTAGACTCATTTAAAATGATTAAAATAGAAGCTGTTATTATTTTGGGTCCACATTTCTAGAAAGCATGAAGATTAGATAGTTAGCCGTCGAGGTGATAAGTAAAGATGGAATGGTTGGGATTCGGCTAAAGAAACCTCAATACGATTTTTTTTAAAAATCTATATTTAGGACGTTTTGGCTACTCATTGGTAGCCTTGTTCAGCAATGAAAGTGCCGGGAGGCAGAGGAGGACCAAAGTTGACAGTTCCATCTTTACTTTCAAGAAAGGTCTTATTTACGATCTTACCTGCATGGGTTCCCGCCCTAGGAAGGACCCCGCTAGGCATTTGAAAAACTATATCTTGGAAATCCATATCTCTAAGATTAAATTGTTTTTCTTAACCTGATTTATTATCAAATACATTATCCAACTATAAGCAGTCAAAAAATAACAAGGAATAAAAACAGACAAAAAGAACAGTTCGAATCAGCGAAATCAATTACTTTAAAGTTTTAAGCACTTATTTCTCCGATTGACATCGTATAATCAAAACTTTCATTAGAACCTTTTTTGTAGAGCACTTAGTAAGCTTTCTATCATGGTACCAAGATTCTTAACCTTTTTCGAGATATTAAGGAAAGTGGGTCTCCCGTGGTCTAATGGCTAGCGCCTTGGATTCATAAGCGGGAGATGGTGGGTTCGATTCCCAACCTCCGGCAGGAATTTTATCATCCCACGGCTCGCTGGTAAAATTCCTCGCTGCACCCTGGATGTCGGCGCTAATGACCTAGATGTAGATGCGCCGTAAAAAAAAAAAAAAAAAAAAAAAAAAAAAAAAAAAAAAAAAAAAAATTAAGGAAAGTATACAAAGTTCCCAAAACTTTTCATGTCTGTTAATAAAATATTTTATTCTAACCCTTCCTTAACTCCAAACGTAACATAACTTCCAACATATTAGTTTTAATGAAAGTAGAACATGCAGATAATGTTTCAACTGAATCCCGTGATTCTAAGTACCCAAACCAAAAACGGTATTCAAAAACTATTGTTCCAATTTTCTCGAAAACGGTTAAAGCTATCGCCTTGAAAATGGTTTCATTCGTTTTCCTAGCCCAAGAAGCCTATAAAAAGAGTACTTACAAGCTTATGAACTCAAAAAGTCCAACTCGCAGGAACTGCGTCATCTTAGCGCGGTTCCAGTTTTTTTTTTTTTTTTTTTTTTTTTTTTTTTTTTTTTTTTACGGCACATCTACATCTAGGTCATTAGCGCCGACATCCAGGGTGTAGCGAGGAATTTCACCAGCGAGCCGTGGGATGATAAAATTCCTGCCGGAGGTTGGGAATCGAACCCACCATCTCCCGCTTATGAATCCAAGGCGCTAGCCATTAGACCACGGGAGACCCCGGTTCCTGTTCATATCCCTATTCTCATTTGAAAAGCATAGGATAGAAACAGATAATATTTTCCTCGGCCTTTGTTCAAAGGGTTTATACCTGGGGTCAGGTCCGCAAGACCCTAGAATCCTCTTCTACCGATACTTCATTTCATACGTTTCAATGAATTGGAAAATATCAAATATTTTCACACATTCCTGTGTTCTTTTACTATAGTAATAATTCTACAGATAAAATCAATTAAAAAATAAAATAAAAAAACCAACAGCATAAAGGCAATTGAAAATATTCAAAAGACGTCAAAGAATCTTTTTCTCTTGGCAAGCTATATTTCTAACAATGAATTGTTTTTCTTATTTTGCCTAATCTGT
Source organism: Gonocerus acuteangulatus (assembly GCA_946811695.1). Taxonomy (NCBI): domain Eukaryota; kingdom Metazoa; phylum Arthropoda; class Insecta; order Hemiptera; family Coreidae; genus Gonocerus; species Gonocerus acuteangulatus. The sequence continues at coordinate 41,357,363 of OX328130.1, read as the reverse complement.
TTTATTGTAAAATACATTATCCAACTATAAGCAATTAAAAAATAACAAGGAATAAAAACAGACAAAAAGAACAGTTCGAATAAGCAAAATCAATTACTTTAATGTTTTAAGCACTTATTTCTCCGATTGACATCGCCTAATCAAAACTTTCATTAGAACCTTTTTTGTAGAGCATTTAGTAAGCTTTCTAATGGTATTCTTTCGTTTACCAAGATTCTCAACCTTTTTCGATATATTAAGGAAAATATACAAAGTTACCAAAACTTTTTAAGTCTGTTAATAAAATATTTTATTCTAACCCTTCCTTAACTCCAAACGTAACCAAAATTTCAACATATTAGTTTTGATGAAAGTAGAACATGCAGAAAATGTTTCAACTGAATCCCATGATTCTAAGTACCCAAACCAAAAACGGTATTCAAAAAATATTTTTCCAATTTTCTCGAAAACGGTTAAAGCTATCGCATTGAAAATGGTTTCATTCGTTTTCCTAGCCCAGGAATCATATAAAACGAGTACTTAGAAGCTTATGAACTCAAAAACGTAAGCGTTACGATTTTTTTTGCGCGAATTTCGCCCCAAACGCCATCTTCCAGTAGACGGATTTTGCTGGTTAACGAACTTGACCTTTTAAATTGGAAGAAGGATTTTTGTACCAAATTTCATCAAAATCGGACCATTCGTCTTCTAGCTAGAGAGCGAACAGAAAAATATATATATATATATATATATATATATATATATATATATATATATATATATATATATATATAAATATATACATATATATATATATATATATATACAAATTTGAACCACCGTTATTTTCGGTATCTAGGGGTTCTGAAACGCGAAATTTTCTAGTCGGCACTTCCGGATTGTTTCATTGTATCAACCCTATAAGCGGGGTTCCTCCCTATGGGGGAGGGAGGAACCGCGCTAAAACGTTAGCGTTACGATTTTTTCTGCGCGAATTTCGCCCCAAACGCCATCTTCCAGTGGGCGGATTTTGCTGGTTAACGAACTTGACCTTTCAAATTGGACGACTGATTTTTGTACCAAATTTCATCAAAATCGGACCATCAGGGAAGCCAGAAATGAGCGAACAGACAAATATATATATAAATAAATATATACATATATATATATATATATATATATATATATATATATATATATATATATATACAAATTTGAACCACCGTTATTTTCGGTATCTAGGGGTTCTGAAACGCGAAATTTTCTTGTCGGCACTTCCGGATTGTTTCATTGTATCAACCTTATAAGCGGGGTTCCTCCCTATGGGGGAGGGAGGAACCGCGCTAAAATGTGAGAACGTGTTCACCGCAGAGAAAAAACTCTTATATAATTACTGGTAATTAAGTAATTACTTAATAATTTCATAAAAAATGGTAAAATATTATTATTCTATGGCAATATTACTATAAGTATAATTTACTACCATACTATTACTACATTATGTTACAGTTACAATATATTTTATAATATTGTTATTAATAATATTATTACCTGTTATATTATTTCTATTAATATTACAAATATTAAAATTAATATTATTATAGCCGTATAGTATGCATTATTATACTATTGTTACCTTGTTTTGAGTAGATTTCAATTGATAAAAACGTTTATTTGAAAATAACTAGTAGTTAAAGATTTTTGTCCATAATCCTCACTATTTCGTTACACTGTGCGGTGGTGGGAATCGAACCCAAATCTCCCGATTATGAATGGAAAGCGCTAGCCACTAGACCACGGGAGACCCCTCATGTACCTAGTAACTTTATTTTTACCATTTATTTTTATGGACCATACCCTTTCTTAACTAATCAAAAATGATATCCAAGAGCGTTTATGTGGCGGAAAAGTTTTAAATGTGCCTTTATACTGACTGCCAACGGTCCTACTTCAATACATTTCAAAATAATAAAAACAATTATAACTTTATTACAAGACATAGTAAAAAAATTAAAAAGGACAAAATGAGCATTTCAGTACACTAAACTTTAAAATCGTTTTTCTCAAAACTATGTTTTCAAATCTGGCGATACACTAGTGCTTTCAAATTTCACCCTATGAACTTGAAACTTTAACTGCAGCATCGTAATGGTATTTGATAGTAAAATACGTAGGATTTTTTTCGGTTCATTGCATTATAACGACATTTTGACCAACTTTCGACGGATTTTTAACTAAAAAAAAAAGTACAGATGGAATGGTTGGGATTCGGCTAAATAAACCTCAATATGATTTTGTTTTAAAAAAATCTATATTTCGGACGTTTCGGCTACTCATTGGTAGCCTTCGTCAGCTAAAATGACAAAAAAAGAAATTAATACAGAAACAAACAAGAAAAATTTATAATTGTGATAGGTAACAGAACTATAGATACAGTTTAACTTATAACAGAACATATCGTCTTAAAATTATTAGAATGAGTAGAATGAAAAAGAAAATAGGTACAGTAATTGATTTTAATAGTAATTAGTAACATTAATTGATTTTACAAAGAAATAAGAGAACTATATACCAATGACAAATATAGTAGCTAATAGTAACATTAATTAATTTTACAAAGAAATAAGATACTACATACCAATGGAAATGCCGAGCGGCAGAGGAAGACCAAGGTTGGCAATTAAGTAACCATTGTGAAAGTGTCTAAGGAAAAAAGGAATCTGCAGGGGTATATGTAACTGGAAACAGCAAGAGGTGGGGGAAACGGGCGGTAGGATCAAACAGATGTTTATGACATTTTATGACAGGAAAGGAGAAAAAGGTGTTAATGGAAGGATACCTAAGGGGCAAGGTAAAAATCTAGGTAGGTGGTCGGGCGAGTATTTGGAAAATATTAGCGTACATAGGAGAAATGCCTTGTTGGTCAGTTTTGTAATTTATATTGTTTTTGTTTAAGTTTATGTGTAAACATTCCGAGATCTGTAGTCTTTTTTTGTTACGTTGTGTAGAAAGAATTTTCGTGTCGTCGAAGTTAAAAGTGTGTTTTTGTGTAATGGCGTGTTTTGCAAGTGCAGATTTATCTATTTCTTTATTAGTGATGGTTCGTTTATGTTGTGTAATACGTGAGTGAATGTCATTTATGGTTTCTCCTATGTATACACCATTACAGGAAGGGGTTTGGCAAGGGACTTGGTACACACATCGGGTGGTATGTTCAAAAGGGATGGGATCTTTGAGTTTGGTGTAGAGGGTTTTGAGTTTGTTGGTAGTTTTTAAACCAAAGTTTAGGGAAGGGTAGGATTTTTTAATTGTCTTTGTAAGTTTATCAGTCAGTCCAGGTGTAAATGGTAGAGATCGGATTGTTAAAAAAGTAAAATCCCAACCTTCCAGCACTATCTCCCCCAATTCTTCCCTAACTCCCAGTTCCCAAATGTTCCGATCTCTACCATTTACACCTGGACTGACTGATAAACTTACAAAGACAATTAAAAAATCCTACCCTTCCCTAAACTTTGGTTTAAAAACTACCAACAAACTCAAAACCCTCTACACCAAACTCAAAGATCCCATCCCTTTTGAACATACCACCCGATGTGTGTACCAAGTCCCTTGCCAAACCCCTTCCTGTAATGGTGTATACATAGGAGAAACCATAAATGACATTCACTCACGTATTACACAACATAAACGAACCATCACTAATAAAGAAATAGATAAATCTGCACTTGCAAAACACGCCATTACACAAAAACACACTTTTAACTTCGACGACACGAAAATTCTTTCTACACAACGTAACAAAAAAAGACTACAGATCTCGGAATGTGTACACATAAACTTAAACAAAAACAATATAAATTACAAAACTGACCAACAAGGCATTTCTCCTATGTACGCTAATATTTTCCAAATACTCGCCCGACCACCTACCTAGATTTTTACCTTGCCCCTTAGGTATCCTTCCATTAACACCTTTTTCTCCTTTCCTGTCATAAAATGTCATAAACATCTGTTTGATCCTACCGCCCGTTTCCCCCACCTCTTGCTGTTTCCAGTTACATATACCCCTGCAGATTCCTTTTTTCCTTAGACACTTTCACAATGGTTACTTAATTGCCAACCTTGGTCTTCCTCTGCCGCTCGGCATTTCCATTGGTATGTAGTATCTTATTTCTTTGTAAAATTAATTAATGTTACTATTAGCTACTATATTTGTCATTGGTATATAGTTCTCTTATTTCTTTGTAAAATCAATTAATGTTACTAATTACTATTAAAATCAATTACTGTACCTATTTTCTTTTTCATTCTACTCATTCTAATAATTTTAAGACGATATGTTCTGTTATAAGTTAAACTGTATCTATAGTTCTGTTACCTATCACAATTATAAATTTTTCTTGTTTGTTTCTGTATTAATTTCTTTTTTTGTCATTTTAGCTGACGAAGGCTACCAATGAGTAGCCGAAACGTCCGAAATATAGATTTTTTTAAAACAAAATCATATTGAGGTTTATTTAGCCGAATCCCAACCATTCCATCTGTACTTATCACCTCGACGGCTAACTATCTAATCATCATAAAAAAAAAAGGATTGTAAATTTTCAAAAAAACATTAACATATCTTAAAAACTCTACGTACTTTATAGATTTTACCTTCTTCTTAGAAAATAATTTTAGTTTTTTGTTCAAGATTAAAAATTGCCGCCTGCTTACTATGGCTCGTGAAAAATGAGGGTTTCCGTTCGTCAGTCCCTGCATTTTGTTCTCGAAGAATTGAAACAATTTTTTTTTATTTTTTTTTTAAATAAACTAACATCCCATATAAAAGTTATGACATTGAATTCAAAAATGATCATTTACTTTTTATTTATTAATTGCACAAAATTACGATTTTGATCACGCAATTAAGTATTATCCCTTAAAATATCGTTATAGTCCAAGCATAAAATTAACTAAGGATATATGTGTACGTATACGAGTATATATATTACTGCAGTCAGTGCAATCTCTACATCATGTTTTTTTTTTTTAATATATTTATTTAGTTTATGTTTCACAATATAATCTTTTTCTCTGATAAGCATTTAATCTCCCAATAATTATAAATAATTTGGGATCATAATTAGCATTACTATATATCACTATAATCTACCTGTATCAAAATTGTGAATTTAAAATAGTTGTTTATTGTTTTAATAAAGTCTTTGCATAACTATCAGGTAGCAGGAAAATAAAATAAAATTTAAAGGTTAAAATTATTATAAAAAAAAATAAATAAATAAAAAACAAGAACCATAATAGCCGAGTGAGATAGTAGGTGAGAGAATAATGATAGAGCAGGTGTTGCAAAGTCACGACAACACAACCATTAACTACCGAAAACCCGAGAGTCATTCATAACCTTCCGAGTAGGAGAATTCTTTAATTGAAATTATATTTTATCATTTATCTTTCAGGTACACATTCACTACCGGATACTCATTCGATATTTTATCAATCAAATCATGTTGACAAGGGGCAATAAAATATATATTGTATATATTATACTCTATACAATATATTGTATACAATGCATTGTATAGAATGATGTAGAGACTGCACTGACTATGGTATTATACTTACAAGCATAAAACATGTAAATAAAATAATATAACTCAAAAACAAATTACGTTTTCAATATAAAAAGAACATTTATTTATTTAGATTTTTTTTTATGTTATCATCTATTTAGTTTAGTTATTAAATGTTGCCCTCTTGCAGAAACGTAAGCATTACATCGAGCACTGACTTGATAAATTGTAGTTAAACACTGTTCTGATGATATTTGGTGCATTGCATCTATGTCTCTTAATTGCTCTCTTGAATTGATTGACACCAAATAAACTTCTTCCTTCAAGGTTCCCCATACGAAGAAACCAATTAATAAAATACAATATCTTTGCATAATTTGAAGTAACAAATTCTGCAATATTTGAAGATGGTACGGGTGGCGATTATCACCTTTCAAAGTTCGTCATATTGCCTGCAGCGATATTCCTAATGCAAGCTTTGGACTCCATTTCTTCACCGACGATCTGCTCTCAATGCTGCCTAGAGGTGGGCACCTTCATTACGAAGTAAGAATGATCCAGTCACTTGTTGTCAATTAAAAGTTAACATTAAGCACTCTTCTATTTGCGAATCGGCGCGCATACTCTCGCACCGCTTCTAAAGCATTAACATTGCAGAAATCGTATACGAAAACTATATCAGCATCAAGAGATTGAATTATAGTAATTGGTTTCTTGAAATAATTCGCAATGAAAATTTTTTTCCATTGAAAATTGAAATAAGTAAGTACAAAAATGAAAACTTGTTTCGTTTCTTGTTTTGCGATTTTCTCCAAAACGAAGAAAAAAAAGTCTCTAAAGGACTTAGTTTTTTTGGTCCCCTACACACTCCTGAAGTTTCGACATTTAAAATCGGGACACCGATAGATATTTATATATATATATATATATATATATATATATATATATATATATATATAAGGTTTCTACTGAACTTCCTAACATGTTTAAAGAAAAAAAATTATAAATATACCCATAATACTAGTTTCCTGACTTCCCAGTTGGAGTAAACCTCCATGGTAGAAGTTTGTTTGGAAGAATATGTGCCATTATTTTAGTATTTCCTTGATTTGCAGGAAATTTACAGTAATATACATTGTATGTTGTGTTTGTAAAGAAATTTTCGTAGGCATTTTTAAAAATGTATTTACATGCACTTAATTTTAGTTGTAGCCTGTGTGTATGACATGATTTAGTTTAGCTTATTCACATATTTCCTACAAATTTATTTAAATGTTAGATTTGCATTTATTACATGTTGGTGGATATTATTATCATTACATTTTAAATTTTACTTGTTTCCACACTTCGTGATATGTAGTAATATTGAATGTACAGGAGGGTTACTTCGGTAAAAGGGCCTAAAGCTCTACCGGCGGTACCAACTTATTTTTGATTAAGGGTCATAAATAAAGACACGCCACTTAAAATTTCAATTAAGAGTCGGAAAGCGGTAGATATACCATGCATATGCATGTAGGAGTAACATATTCCACCTAGTACACGGAGTAGAGGGGTGGGAGTAAAGGGGAGGGGGTAAAACCCTCTGGTTGATTCATATCGCACAGAGAATATTCAATTTGTTTTGTATCAAAGGTGTAGGTAATTATTAAAATGAATAGTTTCTCATTTTAGAATTGTTTTTGTTAATGTGATTTCACAATTATTGTATAACCCTGGGGAATTAGGTATTCTTGTGGTAGGACGGGTAGTGTGCTGGACTATCACTCAAGGGAAGTCGCATGAGGTGAGTTTAGATTTGTCTGCGATTGGCTCTCTAGAAAGAATGCCTACTTTGCCGAGGTGCTTAGAAAGGGTGATCACCAGAAGTTAGTTAATCACTGAAGAAATAAACAAAAAAATGGGTGCTAATTAAACAAACTTCTTTTTAATAGCATTATTTACCTTACCTTCGAAATTACTAAGTTTGCCACAATTAAGCAGCGTCTAAATAATACTATCTTATCCCTTAGTAATATTTTATGTAAGCAAGACTAAATATAAGCAAGATGGTTATTTTTTAGCATCTAAATTTTTAATATGCACTCAAGCAGTAAAATGATAAAATATTAATATATTACATCGAATTTGTTGTGCTTTTAAGCATCTAAATTTGAAACTCACCAGAACAATACAAAGGTACTTCATTTTCAAATTTATACGTCATAATTAATTAAAACTTTCATTTAATTACAGATGAAACAATTGCAATATGAACGCACGAACGGCAATAAATAAACAGTATACACGTGACTAACTCGCAGCGCAGCATGAATCGAATGGCGCTCCCTGATTGGTGCAAATGGCCGGGTTTTGTTATCCCGTTCACTCGCGCTAAATTTTGCAGTGGCTCTTTTCACGATAAACGAATGTGATGTTTTATGTTACATGATAAGTTATGTGTTTTATAGAAGATTCAATTATATTTTTCAGGACCTTGTGTTAAAGCTGTAAATAATAAGAAGGGCAAGTTAAGATAATTGTTGATCTTTACTTGACGCTTTCTATAGAATATTTAATTGTTGTTGTAAAGAAGACAAATTAATTTATTAGAGGCTATCTCATTTTCCCGTTGCTTAGTTATAAAATGAGAAGTTTGATTAGGTGGCCAATAAAAAAATCTGTAGCTTGACTTATGATTTCACAAAAAAAAAATATGTTACTGCTTAGTCCGAATGATCAATGAGGTTGGAGTAAAAAAATAAAAAGGCATTCCTTCTTAAATATACGGTGTCTAAAAATAAAAGAGTAATAAATGCAAAATAAAAATCAAGCAATATTAAAATTCACATTTCCCCACGACCCAGTTATTCCTTTGTTTGATGGCACAAACTATATGATTCATAAAAGTCAAGGAAGAGGTGGGATTCAAAAGAGCATAACATTCAAATTTTCGTAAACATCTATATTCAGAAAATGCTGACATGCTCTTTGACAGCATTCTTTAGGTAAAAGAAAACAAATATACAGAATTCAGAAGAGAATCATTTAAAACAAATATATTAATGTTAAACATCGGTTATAAAACCTTTTTTTATGTGTGCCTAATAAATAACAATACATAAAAAGATAAATGAACAATAGTTTTCATTGACCATAGTGAAGAAAAAGACAAATTATCCAAGAAAACGAAGTAATATGACATATCTACAGATAATCATAAATATAATAATATTTATAATTGTGAATAAAATTTAAACAGTATCCAAAAAAAAAAAAATAAATCAAAAATATCCTTATCTCTCTGCTTGTCTGTATGTATTTAATTTTACTTTCTTGATTTGATAATTTTCCCTAATTCATAACTAAGTAAGACGAGTTCTTGCTTGAAGACTATTGATAGAAGTTCTTCAAATTGATTTTTGTTCTGACTTCATATTTTTTAACTTTCCTTTTTAAGAATTAGTATTCTTTGCGTGTATTACAGTCATAAAGAATATAACTAAAAGTCTGAATTTGCTTGTCTATCGTACAAATTACGACATTAGTTATTTTAAATATACACCAACATTTAATCCACAAACACTTCATGTATTTTATTTTAAATTATTTTATTTTTTTAACATTCGTATTTATTTCTAATTATTTACGTTTTTTTTTAATAAATTTTTTATTTTATCCATTTATTTTTTTAATTTACATATTTTTTGATTTCTTAAATGTATTTATTCATTTTTTAGTTCCTCTACATTATAATTTTTTTCTTAGCCTTTTTCTTTTCTTTTTGTCAACTGTAGACCTACTTAATTATTTTTGTTTGATTTTTCAAGTTCTTATTTATTTATTTTTTTTCGTTAAACAGATCAATGTTTATATAGTGTTATAGTGCAAACAGTCAAAGTTGTGGTGCACAAAAGAAATAAATAATTAAATGATATTTGTAAACGATTTTATTTGTCTGTAGATGTTTGTCGTGTACATTTGTCGTCATAAGTTATTTTACATCGTTTTAAGAAGTGTTTTGTACGTCCGTGTCCTTTCAGGAATTGTTTCACTGTCGTCACCTTGACAGCTTCCAGAAAATCATCACACGGCTAAACTAGTCGTCTATAAATTCCAGAAGCCTCTTTCATCGAACCCAGGAGCTAAATGAGTCCATAAAGCATCGCGATCCTCTTCATGACGTGCTCTCGACAACTCTTTAATTTTCCATCACGAGCCTACCGGTAAATTATTATGACAGAGCGACATAGACAAGCCCTGAGGATGACTACAGGTTGTCCTGAAGCCGGTTGTTAGCGGATAGATGAGGTGTAGATGGAGCCCCAGATTGTAGTAATGAGGCATGGAAGATGAGGCACAAACTCTGTAATAGCCGGGCCTCAAAACTCAGTAATAGTCGGGGCCTCAAAAACCACACAGTCATCCCTGACGTACGAACAGTTCTCTCGCTTTTAATGACTTCAGCCTTTAGAATCCTTTTTTTTTTTTTTTTTTTTTTTACCTCCCGATCTAATCCGCCTCTACTGGATGGTGTGCACGCCTCTGGGTGGATTTCCGCTTTGACACCAGGTATTTTAGTGGGTGCCTCTGTTTCGTAAAAACCTTAAGCCCCTTATCTGAAACAATGTCACACCAATTTCGACACTGATCTACAGGGATACCTAATGAATTTAATAGAAGAATATAAACCATTTTAACGCTAACTTTGGTGATACTTCAAAGCAAGATTGATGTTTAATTAACGGTTGGGAACCTTCACTTTTCCCGCGATGTTCAATGGAAAAAACGACGCACAGGCCGTTCTAGTCTCGATATTCTCCTACAGAGATCACTCTAACAAAATTTATATGTTGATCTTTTTATGAGAAATTAAATGCCTTTCGCGTGGCCTCATTCAGATAATACAATCTTGCAACTCTTAAATGCTTACGACACCATTGGATCATCAGCGCCCGTTGCGGTTTCTGAAACTTGACCATACGGCACACTAGGGAGATAGTTTAGTCAGTACTATGCTCTGAACGTTTGGTTTTATCCTTTGCAGGTACCCACTAAATTAATTAACGTTTAGGTGAGACTTGGGACGGTATTGGGCCCCCAACTCGAACGACGACACTAGAAGTAAAATTCCCTATGGGGGTTTGAACTCAGTTCCTTTAGAACAAGAATCAACTGGTCTACCATTGAGCCAATGTTGCCTCTATATTTATGTAAATTTCAAGAAAGATAATTTTTTATATCTAGTCGGTAGAATCAAAGACGATTTGAAGACATTTTTGAAAAACGTTTTCGTGAGTGCAGTCGCAATACCTACATTCCTTTGGAATGTTCTTAAAGCAATACCAAAACGACTGATTTACTACGGCTCCCTACAAGTGATCAGATGGTTTTAGGAGGGATTTTTATACCATTTTTAACCCACGTCTCATAGGCAACTTCGCGGGAAATAGGCAATTTCGCGTGTCATAGGGAACTTTGCGTCTAATTGGACTCTTAGGAAAATCGCATTATTCTCTAATGAAATTATATCTTATTTATTTACAGATAGATACGACACTACTGTAGTTCTTAGAAATTGTTCAGGACGTGAGAGTTGCGTTTCCTTCTTAGAAGTCTTGACTTCATAGATACATATAGTTATGTATGTAGAAACAGCTGTATTACTCCACTAATGTGTCGATCTGGCATGTAGGCCCTCTAGCCCGGGGACGTAGAGTGAGATACTGCATCCTATTTCCGGAAACGTCCATTGTCCGGATCCTGACCGGAAGGAGGACCATCGCATTTATTATCCGCCGCCGCTCTCACGAGAGTAACCAATAAATATAATGGCTTTCCAATGACAATGCATTTGTCGTCTCTCTTCCCTTCGGGGTATAACTCTTCGCCCCTAATTCACCCTTCCATCCTCGTAGGCTTTCTATCTTCATGTCTACTCGGCTTTTTGTAGGGATGTGATTTGTGGGGTTGGTTTCATCGAGAGTCATTAACCTTTCTGTAAAGACAAACCAAGAAACCTTAATACATTGAAAAGATCTAAAGTCTCTCCTTGGTCTAGTGGCTAACGCCAAGGATTCTCATGAGGGAAATGCGGGTTCAAGTCCCGTCTGCAGTAGGTTGAGTTCATTCATTTGTGTGCCGGCTAAAAGAATTCCCTTCCCAGCATGAATGTTTACGAATAACGGTGACCTATAGATAGCACGGCGATGTTGGGTTCAATCATAATACTACCAGGTCGATCAAAGTTCGTTTGCATTTTGGAACCTTTTTAAGTACAGCAAATAAAACACAATTTAACATTCCAATCAATGATATATATATAGCTTTTGGTTTTTATTGAATTACTTATCATTGTCATTATTTATCATTGATCCTGGCATTTTTTCCTTACTTATATTACTTGCAGTATATTTTCCATGCAATATTCATTTGCGTTTCTGTACACAGAACAAATGTAAATAAACGCACTCACACACAAGCGGGCACACACACAGACATATGCACTCACCCATATGGATATACCTATGGCCGACATCCAGGGTGCAGCGAGGAATTTTACCAGCGAGCCGTGGGATGATAAAATTCCTGCCGGAGGTTGGGAATCGAACCCACCATCTCCCGCTTATGAATCCAAGGCGCTAGCCATTAGACCACGGGAGACCCAGTTAGTTGTTATATTTAAGGCCTTTGTTATGGCCAACAGATCGGCAGTGAAGATGCTACACATTTTACTGAGGGCGAACATATTTTTCGTAGTGTTGGAGTGTGTTGCAGCACCAACTCCATCGTTGTCCTTAGAACCGTCAGTGAAAATGTGAATAGCTTGAGGAAATTCATTTCTTATTTTGAGAAATTCCTGTTGATATATCGTCGATACAAATGCAAACTAACGAATATGAAAATCGCCCCTTTCAAGAGTGAAAATACTTTTATTTATTACTTTGCTTTTAGGCAGTCAAATAGTAGGCAGATTCGACCTTTTGACAGTGGTTACATCCTACTTTCACTGTGTGAACTTAGATTCGAGAGTTTGCCATCCGTAAGTCTAGCAGCAATCAGTAAAGATTTAAAATGAAAAATGCGTTTTTTCACATTCGATACTCTGCATTTGTATCGACGATATATACGGGCTGGTATCTTTTTTAACGAATTTGGATAATTTGAAGTTGATATTGGGAAAGGGTAGAGACCACGGTTCCCTGGAGGGCACAGCACTATGAAAAATATACGGTAGGGCGATGTTGAATTTAGATAATAGCTCTGATATCCGGAGAGGGAAAGGCTTTCTTGGAGTTCTTCGTCTAGGGATGTTTACAGGGTCCTGGATGTATACGTTAAGAGGGTGATTATTGGAGGATAATATAGTAATGTAGAAGTTAAGCGTTAATAATTCTCTACGGAGTTCTAAAGGCAGTTCTCCTGCATCAACGCATAGGCTGTTTGTTGGGCTAGATCGGAATGCTCTGGTTGCTAGTCTGATGCCAGCATGGTGAATACTATCAAGCATTTTGAGAGTTGTGGGTGAAGCTGAACCATAGGCCATGCAGCCATAATCCATCTTGGCTCTCACCAGGTGCGATATAACATCAACATGCTGACCTTGTGTCCTCCCCATTCAGTACAAGACAACATTTTGAGGACATTTAGTGTCTTGAAGCAATTTGCTCGCATAATTTTTAAGTGATTTTTCCAATTAAGGTTTTTATCAAAAGTAAATCCCAGGAATTTAATACTATCTACAAACTTTATGGGGGCTCCACTTACAAACAATGGGGTTGGGTTTTCAACTTTCTTTTTAGAGAAAAATATGCATTCAGTTTTAATATTAGATACAGTGAAACCATGATATTTTAACCAGTCATTAATTTTGTTTAGAGACAGTTGTATGTTCTCGTGCACATTTTCAATTACTTTTCCGTTACAATAAATGACTATATCATCAGCGTACAGAATTGCCTTGACAGGTTCTTCTATGTGATTAAGTAAATCATTTCTTGCAATGGAAAACAGAAAGGCAATAATTACATTTCCCTGCGGGACCCCATTTTCTTGTACTGATTCTAATGAGAGCTGAGTACCATTTCGAATACAAAATTTTCTATTCGTCAAAAAATTTTGAATAAAATTAAATATATGACCATTTACTCCCATTTGTATGAGTTTGTCAAGTATAAGCCTCCTCCAGACACAGTCGAATGCATTTTTTATGTCAATAAATACGGCTAAAACCTTTTCATTTGAGTTAAAAGCAGAGTTAATATCTGTCTCTAACCTTACTAGATTATCTCTAGTACTGCGTCCAGGCCTAAATCCACTCTGCCAATTAGTGTAAAGATTATTTTTCTCCATGTGCCAATGTAGCCTTTTCATTATCATCTTTTCCATTAATTTACAGAGTGAACAGGTCAGGGAGATGATACGATAACTTGCAGTTTCATCTTGTGGTTTGCCAGTTTTAAGTATAGGTATGCACGCCGATTTTCTCCAAATGTTAGGGAAACGAGAATCGATGAAAATATTGTTGAATATCTTTAAGAGGATGTGTTTATTATCAGTTGAAAGATTTTTTATCATTGAAATAGTAATGTTGTCTGGACCAGGAGAGGTGTCCTTGCGAGATTCCAGAGCTAGAGTTAATTCTAAATATGTAAATGGTTTTAGTGGATTTATGGGATCTCTATTTACTTCTATTGGTTGTGATTCTACCAGATGTTCCGTTACTAAGAAACCTCTCGCAACCTTACAGGAAGCTTTTAAATTTCATTGCTGCAGAAAGATTCTGCTATTGAAGTTCATTTAGTACACCCTGTCTAGAATATAACTCTTTACTTGGTAAATTTTAAAGCACAAAATAAATAAAAATCTCTTGGATAATGCCAAGGGAATATGCAGTATGCGACAAAAGCTCTCAAACAAATTTAATAATTATATGTACCTTACGTGGTCAAGTATTATAATTATAAAACAACACCGTTCGCGAGTGGGTTTTAATCCATGAGAAGAATCCATCAGTTTTTCCATCTGATCCAAAGTTAATTGCGACCCTGACTCCACAAGATATTTAAGAACGTCGTTATTAAAATTAACTGGATATCCTGAATGGAGTTCGTCGAAAATGCTGCTTTCTCTAGCTTTAGAACTTTTTAAACAATTTCTAGTTAGTCCTTACAATGACAGTAAGTTCACCATGTCCACTATTAACTTTTATCGCTACATATCTTCCACAAAAAAACAAAAATATAAAACATCACCTTGTTTTGCACCTTATCGATATTCTATTGGTACTATTATGTGTCCAATAGTTACGAAAATCGATGACAGACTGACTAATAAATTAGCAAGGTAAGTTTCGAAAACATACACTAAGGAACTTACTTCATCTGACAAATCACTCTGGCAGGCGACTAGAAAAATACTCTCATACAAAACTTCCCATCATCCCATCCAACAAGAAGATGGCTCTTGGGCCAAAACTGATATAGAAATTTCCACCGCCTTCGGGCATTACCTCTCCAATGTCTTTACCCCGCACCCTGACGTTAACAATCCAACCCACTCCCACCATGTCTCGAGTCAACTGGATACTCCCCTCCCAATGTCACTTCCCCCCAAGGCCTTCAATCCTAAAGAAGTATTCCACGCCATCCAACACCTTCCCCACAAAAAAGCTCCAGGATATGACCTAATTACTCCCCAAATACTCAAGCATCTTCCGAAAAAAGCAGTCCTTTTCTTAACCTACATTTATAATGCTGTCCTCAGAACTACCCACTTTCCTCTCCTCTGGAAATTCTCAGTAATCCGTATGATACCTAAACCGAAAAAACCTATTCACCAACTCACATCCTATCGCCCTATTGCCCTACTACCCGTATTGGGGAAAATTCTTGAAAAACTCTTACTCAAACGCCTCTACCCCATTCTTATTCCCAAAATCCCGTCTTCCCAATTTGGTTTTCGTCAACTCCATTCCACCATTCATCAATGCCACAGAATTGTGGATCTGATCTCCATAGCTTTTGAGAATGGACAGTATTGCTCTGGTGTCTTTCTCGACGTGGCCCAGGCTTTTGATCGGGTGTGGCACCGGGGCTTGCTGTTCAAACTCAAACAAATTCTCCCATCAACCTACTACCTCGTAACAAAATCCTACCTCTCCGACAGATTCTTCCAAGTTTCCTATGGCACTTCATCCTCCCCCATTTTCCCCCAGCTTGCAGGTGTTCCTCAAGGTGGAATCCTCAGTCCTGTCCTATACCTCACATATACGGCTGATATCCCAACTCACCCCGGCACATCCCTCCATATGTTCGCCGATGACACAGCTCTGTTCTCCTGCAGTCATGACCCAATCCTGACATCCAAGTTCCTTCAGGAACACCTTGGACTGATCGAACCCTGGCTCACCAAATGGAGAATCAAAGTTAACCCCCTGAAATCCTGCCACTCAACCTTTACCCTCAGGCGATCATCCTGCCCTCCAGTGTTCCTCCATAGTTCTCTAATTCCGCAAAAATCCCAAATTCGCTATCTAGGACTAATACTTGACAAACGACTAACATGGAAGCCACATATTACCCAGAAGCGACAAGAACTCAGCCGACGATACAGACTATTACTGCACCTACTTGACAAACGATCTAATCTCTCACTAACAAACAAACGCCTCATTTACCTGACCATTCTCAGACCAATATGTACTTACGGAATTCAACTATGGGGTTCCACAAAGCCTTCCAACTCCTACAAAATCCAATCCCTACAGTCTAAAATTCTCCGGAAAATAACGGATGCTCCGTTTTATGTCTCCAATTTGACCCTCCATAATGACCTTAATATCCCTTTTATCCAACCTTTAGCCAAATCCCTCTACCGTAAATTCCATTCGAACCTACACGGCCATCCTAACTCCTTAATAAACTCTCTCTCCTCCCATCACATTCCTCACAACCCCATTCGGCGACTGAAACGCAAGTGGCCAAGAGATCAACTCTAAAAAGTGTATCTGTAAAAAAAAAGGAAAAAAAAAAAAAAAAAAAAAAAAAAAAAAAAAAAAAAAAAAATCTTTCTAGTGGGTACTACTACTGTGCAGCTTCCCACCTCATGAACATTCATGTCAATTTAATCTAGCAATAATTTACTAGAAATGTATCTTATGCATTGTTGTAAATTCCAAATAAATAAATAAAAAAAAAAAAAAAAAAAAAAAAAAAAAGTTTCGAAAGGTTCGACATCGTATTGGACTAGTTGTGTCTCATAGCGAATCCCATCCTTTTAAGGCGCACAAACTTATTGACTGATAGACATACTTAAAAGCAGCCGTCCCAAAATGTTGCCTTTATTCCAAGGCTTTTGGAAGTTGCTACATTACTGATCCGTGACGTTGATACGAAGGAAGTGTGTTATTCAACGAATAAAAGATTCTTTTCGTAAATCGTAGAAAGAAAGAATCTATTCGGAAGTTTATTAAATTGTCTACAAATACGGTCCTTTTGCGATTTTTTATAGAGCGCTTTCAGTCGGTGCTAATTCCCAATTAGGATCCTGCTTTTATTGAGATTTTATATATTGAGATTTTATTATATACATTTGATTACATTTTTCACGGAAGATCAAAACGAAACATTAACTGTTTCTAAGCTTTCTAAATGACACTAGTGATAAGAACGGAAACGCGCTAAGATTTTGCAGTTCGTCCGAGTCGATGTTTTTATTATTATTGATCGAGAGTTTCTGCCACTAATTTTTGACGAGTCAATCGCCAGAATTTGCAGAACTCATAAATAAACAAATCATAAGAGTACTATATTTGTATATGATCCCAGCCGGTGAGAGCGAGTAGGGTGAGACGTAAGGTAGGGATATTCTCGTGGGATAGAGGTACCGTGGGAACCTCCTTGGA
Source organism: Gonocerus acuteangulatus (assembly GCA_946811695.1). Lineage (NCBI taxonomy): Eukaryota > Metazoa > Arthropoda > Insecta > Hemiptera > Coreidae > Gonocerus > Gonocerus acuteangulatus. The sequence continues at coordinate 41,339,927 of OX328130.1, read as the reverse complement.
ATAAAGCAAGGGTGGGGGGTTCGCTTCCCCTCCTTATACATCGTGTACGACCGACGGAGTAATTGCTTGCAATTTATGGCCGACTTACTAAATACATCGTAGGCAATTGTAGTAAAGGGATAATGTGTATGTTTTAGCGCGTTTTCTTGTCTACTATGGGGGATTTTAATGATGTCACAAAAGGTGCTCATACAAACGTCAAGGCCGGGACTGCAAAGTTTGGCCTCAAGGTTTGAACTGTACAGGTCAAGCACACAGACCCACTGTAGGGGCCTGCACAGTCCCGGCCTCATTGGACTATACAGTTAATCTATTGGTTTTTTTCATTTCACTTCGATGGGCAGCACATTTCAGCTCTGACCTCGAGGCTGTCTCATATACGATGAGAAATATAGCAAGATTAGGAATACACAATCCAAACCTTGAGATATTCCTGTATGAACACCCTGAGATTAATGAAATCCGGTGTTGCTGATGAAGTATGTCGATGTTACTTAATCCACGATTATATAAATATAGATTTGTCTCTTCGAGCTCAATCGACTACGGAAAGCTCTACTCACAAGAAATGAAGCAAAAAAAAAAAATATATATATATATATTTTCACTAAATCAAAAGGTCAAGTTTGTAGTATTGAAGGAATTGCTGGATGGGGGAAAATGGTTCAGAATGAGAAATAAAGTGTCCAAAATTTCCACTGTACATTTATTTTATTTTATTTTTTTTTTTATTTATTTGTTTGGTGCATCTACTGCCAAGGTCATTAGCACCTGTACATTTATTATCAGCAAAACGTTTTTGGAGACTAACCCTCATTTTCAAAGTCCTGCAAAACGAACAAACATCCCAAAAAACCCCGAAAAAAAAGGGAAAAAAACGATTTAAAATTAAATCTCAAAGCTTAATACCTACATTTCCTACAAAATGGTTATCATGCAATTTTTGATAGAGTGATCGTATTAGGTGAAATCGGGGCTTAAAGTTCGAAGTTTTGTTCTTTTTGTCTTTCCTTTTCTCAATTTTAAATTGTTTTGTTTTTTTATTTGTAATATTTTTTTTATTAAGTAAGGTTTTCTATTCCAAGTTTTCAAATGACACTAGGGATAAGAACGGAAACGCGCCGACGTAAGAAGACGTACTTTTTAGTTTAGATAAAGGTTTAACAAGGTGAAAAAAGTCAGGTCATAATTTTGGAGTAGTACCCGGAAAAAAGGTGCATTTATTTTCCACGTTTTTCCGAATATAGTTAAAATTAGCAAAGAAACTCTCTATGCTCCCAGCACATCCACGTATACCCCATTCGCCTACTGAAACGCAAGTGGCCTAGACCAATTTTAGAAAATGTAGTATATCTGTGAAATAAAAAGCATATCCGTCTTGTGGGTACTACAACTCTACAGCATCCCATCTCATGTACATTCTTGTCAATGTAATCTTGCGGTAATTTACTAAAAATGTATTTTATACACTTTTGTAAATTCAAAATAAATAAAAAATAGCAAATGTTTCGGGAACTTGGAATTATATATATAATATTGAATATTATAACACACATATGTAAATATATGTATTTACAAATTGGAAGGGCCGGACTTTTCATTTTGGGTCATGGAACATATAAGCTCTTGTTGGCACTTCTGCAATGCGTCATTGGGTGACTCCAAGTGGGGTTTCTCTCTATGTCGAGTGGGGGCTTGCCAAAAATAAAGCATCCAAGATCGACGAGAAACTAGAATTATGATGTTTTCTGGTCCTAGAAAGGCCAAGATTCATTGCTCGATGTTCTGCCACATTACGAAATAGGTTTCCTGTCAATAAAGAGCCAGAAAATGCGAGGGCTACCTACATGCTAATACCTTCAAGAGGCTCCATTGTACGGAGATCTCAAGCAGGCGACACGCCGTCGATGCTAAAACTCAGCATACGCTCTTTGAAGACTGGCCTTGAAGAAGGAACCGGTTGTTTGCGAAACATCAACCCTACGTCCGCATTGCAACACCGAGTCGTACAAAGGCTCCTTCCCATAATCATCAATTATCGTACGGAGGAAACCGGATCCGATGAACGAGGACTACGAAGGGAACATGAATAGAGCTGAAGACATACTCCAGAGATTTCTACACCATGGGCTTGGAGAGAAATGGTGTCTCTGAACTTGTCAAAACATTTTAAAAATTTATTGGTTGTGCGAAGAGTATCTGCGTCGGTGTATAGCAGCTGCGCCCCACGCATAACCCCTCCTACCATGGTGTCATCCTCTGTCGAACGTGCCACAACACCTGGACAGTCCGCCATTATTATCTAATAAGCCATTGTTCGATGAATAACATTGTTCAATTTCACCCCTGCGGAATCCCTTAAATATTTACCTAGGAATAAATAAAATACGCATAATATAATGTAAATAATCAATTTATTAAAACCAATTATGATTTCAGTAGCTCGATGAGATGACCTACTTGTAAAACAGAGTGGTTTTAAGGCTTGTTTTCAGTTTTTTTATATACAGCTCTTAAGATGTATATAAAAAGAACCAAAGGTTCAAAAGAAATTGAGGAGAATATAGCAGCGCCTAAAATTATTTAATATAATTTCTCCCATATATCGAAGGAAACTCTATCCTAGATTAAGCTAGTGGTTATGTTTTATAGATAACTTCCTTCACTTAACTCATCCTGATCGCCCACACTCCTTAACCACTTAAAGCAATGTAAGATAATGGGATGATAGCTTACAAGATGTAACCGCTCTCACAGCTCTTCAGCTAGTCATCGGCTTACATGATATATACTCATAAATCAGATACAGATAAAGACGTATGTACATACAGGTAAGTCTTTATACAGATAAAGACGTATGTACATACAGATACAGACGTATGTACATACAGATAAGATATGTACATACAGATAAAGACGCAAACCTATTTATTGTAATGTAAATTTTCTTTAAAATAACAAATTACATGAATAAATAAAAATAAGTAATAATATGTAAACAAATAAATAATATATGTGTGTATATATGTATGTATATATATATATTTATATAAAGTAAACAAATTTATACGACGTCAACTGATGGTTGGGATTTGACTAGGAGAAAAAAACGTCAGATCTTTAAGCAAAAATCTGAACTGGACGTTTCGGCTGCACATTGGCAGCCGTCTTCAGTTAAAAAATAAATTTCCAAAATTACAAGTGTGAATAATCAAACAGTAAGAAATCGTTTAAACATCATGACAATGACGAATGACATAAATTCCATTACACATTTGCGCCAAACGTGACACAAAATTTTGAGACCTCAAGGCATATGACATTTTCATGTCAAAAGAAATTGCAGAAAACTTTATTGCATGCGTACTGAAAGACGCAACCGTCCATTTCGAACCAACGTCGCCTCCATAATCTTGTTTCGTTTCATTCTATCTGGTGCATTTTTTTTTTCCTTTAAGATCTTCTTCAATGTCATTAAACCATATTTGTCTCTGTATTCCTCTCTTTTATAATCTTACTAGCTGACCACACATTTGCCATGGAAAACCTTATCTCCTTTTCATGACAATTCCTTCTACATCGGGCTTGGCAAGTAACTCTTTTAATTAAGAATTTGTTCTTATCCTATTACAATCTTTAATGGGTCAGAAACATTTTTCCTAAAGACTCTTTATTTCCCATCTCTTAGGCAAAACTTTCGCTGGCACATTGGGCGTGGCCTTACTGGGATGGGTGACCATCAGGCACAGCCACGTGAAGTTCTAAGAGGGTCACAATCAATAGATAAATTGTCCTACGACTAAAAGCCCAGGAATAAAAAAAATATTAAAACGGTTGGGCCTAACAAATTATTTATTTATTTATTTGTGCTAGCGCAAAACAAATATACATAATGGCCATGTTCCTTGCCATGTGTAAGGAGGGGGGGGGGAATAATAATAATATTAAATAAAAAACAATAAATAGCTAATTATTTATCAAAGAAAAATGTTTCGAATATTTATGAATCTATTAACAACTTGCCGATAATTATAATATAAATTATCTCACCCTTATAAATTTATTACAATACCTCAATTGAATAATTTTCTTAAAATTAGTGTTGATTTAGCTTTTCGAATACGTAAACATGTACACTTATTCTTCGAAACTGGAATAACCTACAAAGAACCAATTTTCTCAGCATGCCCTAATCGTGTTTCTCATTGGAGAAAATTGTCTGTCTACTTCATCATGAAAAAATAAATTGGTGTTTTGATGAGCCTCGAATTTCGTCCCACTAACCTCGTCTTCGCCTAATCGAACGGAAACACGCGCCGTTTTATATCATACTGCATAAAGTAATTTAATAATAAAATACCCTCCAATTTGACATGTTTCCTGCTATATAACATTCTCCAAAAAGGTACTTAATTAAAAAGATTTTTTACTAAAGGTATGCATATTTTAATTTTACGGATATTCGGTAGCCGTTAGTGCTAAGACGTGAGCACTCCGTGCCTAAGTCTGTTTGTTCGATTCCAACTAGGTGTGGTGGAAAATACTGGCTACAAAAGGGAGATAACCTAAAGATAACAGGTCTATTAATCTTATTTATTATTTATTTTGCCAATTATCCATTGTTTGCAGTTTTACATTTTCCATATAAGGCGAAAAATGACGTTGACCAGTTGTCGAAATGCTGTGCTGACTAAAAGTCTAGATTTTTCATATTACATAAGTCAAGGAAAAGCCAGTCGCTCAAATTTATATATGTATGAATCGTACGTACTGTATCATATGTACGTCGATATTATTTTATTTTATTTACTATAAAAGTAATGAAATAAATTACAATTTAATGCAAATAATTAGAAATAGTCATTAGTCAAGTTAGTAAGTATGTAACGGTAGTGGGAAAATTAAGTCGATTTTAGGGTTAATGAAGAGATTTTAGTGCCTCACTCAATAATATTGACCTCTATGTATATTCTAGGGTTATTAAATTTTATCAAAATGCTTTGTATTTTTAAGGAGTTGGAACAAAATTCTTCATTCCAAAATGAAAGTCCTTTAAAAAAAAAAAAAAGAAAAAAAGTTATTAAAGAATTTTAGCACCCAAGCTAGGCTAAATTTTTGTTTTATGTGTTAGTTTATTTTAATTTTTAATGCATTTAAGTATACATAGTCAATAAATAATTTGTTAACCTAAAATAATCACATGTTTGTAGTATGATTAGTAACATTTAGTTGGTGGAAAATCGTGGTCGGTAAAAGTTAACTATTCTCAATCTTACTAAATTATCTACAAAAAAAGTTCTTAAGTAATTGGATTGGACAATCCCAAGCGGAGAAATAAGCGCTTAAAATTTCGAAATTGTTAGATTCGTTGATTTAAACGGTTCTTTGTGTTTGATTTCATCAGCTGTTAGTGTTTGTTGTATTTTTAATTGATTTTAGCAGTGATAGTTCTTGTTTTTATTAGTTTTTTTTTCTTTTTCTTAATTTTAGGTATTGTCTTGTTATGGCATATGTTACTTACACTGCCCCAGAATATGCCCTGGTTTTATCAACATAATTGCCTAGTCTAGATGTCCATCGATCTAATACAATGAAATGTGAATAACTCAGGTATATTGTAATTATGTGACTTTGTCCTTACAAAACAGGTTTTATTGTTGCACCTGCTCGCGTATCTTCCATTCAATACACACACACACCTATTCTATCAGAAGGCGTGAAGCAGACCACAATGCGCCACTATCTCGTCTCATTTTTATCCCTGAGAGAGAAGGGGGTCGAGCCTTTTATTGAAGCTACGGTTCCGTACACAGGTAGCCACCCAAAGAATGGCTCGTAGGAGGAAAGATTCTTTGTTGTTTCTGAGCATCAAGTGCTACTGTCCTTAACCCCACAGCAGTGTCTGTCTGTATGCAAGGCAGTGTGTCATATTCAAAAAGTCCTCTCCCCGTTCGGACAATGCTCCTCTCATTCTATAGACTCACAAAAACCCCGGCCCATGAGCTGAATGGAATCCCGTGTCGGCGATTGACTTTTTTAGAATCAGCTGTCTGTTGCCAATTCTAAATACTTTGGGGTAGGTCTTCTATTTTCTCTCATAATATCAAACATTGAATTATAGATTTTGGTATGATGAGTGTGTTTATAAACATGCTTTGAATTTATAATAAATATTGAGGGTCATGCAGCAATAAGGAGGCAGCTACATTTTTGGGGATTTTCAGGTCATAACATCATCATGGATTTAAAAATTATCTCTATCTTCTGGTACAATCAGGAACCAACCCTGGTCACATCAAAAGTGGAATCACAGCAACTAATCCGCTATGTGAGGTCTACCATTGACTATCCATCTGCGTACAGCTAGCCCCTACTCTTAAAAACTGAGATATGTAATGATCCTCCTAAACAAACATGTTGGAGAAAATGACATGTCGTTGTATAATGCATTAAAATGTGTAGCGTCTTCAGCTACACTAACGATGATGATTTGAAAGAAAGAAAACCAGAAGATAAGTGAATTTTGCATTAATCGATTTTTTTCTTTGTTTGGATTTTGCATTTTTTGTTGGTATTGTCATATTAGCTTCCTAAATTAAAAATGTAATTAAAAAAATTTGTTCATATTAGTTGAAAAAGTCGTAAATTTCGGGTTTGTTTTTTACATCGTGGGACAATAAGGAGGCAGCTCCAAATCATTAAATCTCATACCATCCCTCTAAAAAATGTAGGATGGGGAATAGGAACGGATTCTATTCGCTAAGAGACAAATAAGCATCCTAAATACCACTCCACTATGCATTTTTCCCTCGTCACAACGTATAAACTTGCCCAACAAGTGTTTCGTAACAAGTTAGATATTGGACGGACCGTACTGAACGCACTTGTCTTCCAATATGAACAAGTAGTTGTCACTTGCCTCAAGCCAGCTTAATGAGAGTGAGACAAGCACTGAAAACAAACACATAGATCGTGAAAAGTGGGCAAAGAAGTTTCGTTACCTTCTTTAACGAAACCTGGTTAAAATAGCTCCTTTCAAATGTACAAGTATGTGAAATATATTATTTTTTCCCCTTCTTAATATTACTTCTGCGCATTATATTGACAGGACAAAGGGTCTCACCGTATTTCCGTATGAAATCTGCACTGGCGTCTTTCTTGACTTTGATGTCATTATTTTATTTCTAGTTCTTAGAAATAATTTTTCGTAAATTATAAACCCCTAACTGTACTCGTTTTGATGGAATACGGGTTGAAACCCCTAACTTCAAAGTCGTTTTTCTATGAAACTATAATAGATATTTAAATGAAAATAATGTAAATTGAAGCTATTGATTAGGTGTACCTTGCGTATGTTTTTCATAATTTTCGGACCACTTATAAGATAAGAAAAAAAATTGTGAAGTTTTGAAGGGCGGTTTTCCTTAACTACCCCTCCAAGCACACCTACCAAAAAAATCACGTAAAATCAGTAATCTCTCAACTATTATCCGTAAAAGTTTCATAGGTGTGTGAAAGGTGCATCATTCATGAAATTACAAAAACCCTATATCGATAGCTAAACACTAAAAACCAGATGTATCGAAAATATCTCAAGTTACTGTTAGGACGTTTTTGTTATTTAAATATGAACCCTCACATTGCTCAGTGCATAATCTGTATTATACAGATCGAAAAATTATTGTCATATCGCAAGCCACTAAAAACATAAATACTAAAAATCTTCATGTTCTAAAAAAGATAATTAACCTTAATCAAATTTTAGTTTTTTACGTTTTTCTCGGAAAGGAAGCAAAAACGAGATAAATGTTGCAGGAATTTTTTTCTTCCTTTTTTCATCCTTCTTCAATTCTCAAAATTAGGCCGTTTGGGAGGGCACCGTGTATATATTAGATGGATTTCGTTTCATTTTCTGAAAAATTTCAATTTTTTGAAGTACCAACATAAAGGTAATAATTAAAATAAATATGATCCCATTGAGATCTCAGCTTGAAATTTACACAATATCGAGATAAAATATGAAAGAAAAGTTACAAATTTTTTGAAAATGTTTAAACATACGTTTTAAGAGAAATTTAAATTTTAAAGTTTTAAAAATTACCTTAAAATTTTAATTTGTATAAATAAGTCATGATATATATCATATTAATCAGCATTTAATACCCTAACGAATGCTTTTTATCGCACCATTCTAGCTCTATTTGTTTGGGAGTTATGGTCGCTTTTATGATCAAGTGTCTGTCCAAAAATGTGCTTTTTTAAAAAAACTTTTTAGCACTTTTGCTTTTGTTTTAGCACTTTCCTCCGAAGGAAAGTAGCTATTGAGGTTGAACTCATGACGGAATTTTTGAAAAATTTCTTCAAATCATTATCGATCCTACCTAGTAGACACCGAAAATGACCCCCGTTAAAATTTATATATATATATATATATATATATATATATATATATATATATATATATATATATATATGTCTGTTAACACGATAGCGGCCAGAGTTTTTGTTTTTTCGTCACGAAACTTGGTATATCGCATTCAATTAGCAAACGATTGAACGAGTTCGTTAACCACCAAAGTCGGTCCACCAGAAGGAGGGTTTACCCCGAACCCAAAACACTAATTTCACCATGTCAGCCGTAATATTTGTTATATTTCAACGAAACTTGGTATTCGTAGTGGTGATATAGAGAGAAAAGTGAGATATAAAAATGAACTAAATCGGTTCATTAGGAGGGGGGGGTTTACTCCGGACCCAAATTACTAATATACTCATACCGGTCGTAATTTCTGCTGTATTGGAACGAAACGCGGTATAGGTCGTGGGTAACTCATGAGAAAGAAGTGTTGTAAAAATGAGCTGAATCGGTCAATCGGAAAGGGGGGGTTTACTTTGTAATATATTTCAATAGAAAAGCCCGCCAGACGTAGGTTCACAAAGCCGCCGCTAGGAGCGCTTTCTACCACTAGAGGGACTGTATCCTGTTCCTGCGTCAGATCAAATACGATAATATGAGTTTTTTTTGTATTTATTACGTAGTGTAGTAGGTACCATGTGTTAACATAACTCTGGAAGCAAATTAATAATTGATCAGTTACTCATTACAAAATTAAAAGAGAACTATTCATGTTTTTATTTTATTTATGTAGGATATTTTAAGCAAATTGTTCTGGAAACCAGTCTACACTACCCAAATTCTGAGGAAAGTGCTTAGTTATGGAGCTCCTGCGCGACGGACTTTTTTAACTCGAAAACTAATAAAGATAAATTTCTAAAAATTTGGATTTTTAATTGTCGTATGGGGTAGTATTGATGAGCCAAATTCTAAAAAAAATCAAAAAATGTGAGGGAAATGTTTTCCCTTATTTTGAATCACTTGATATGGAATGACCCAAGGATCCTCTCTTGACATAGAATTTAAGAGTGCGAGCCTATTGTGTCCAATTCGGAGACTGGTTAGAATGACCTCTTCATTTCTTTATTTTACCCTGAAGTGCGCTGAAAATTAGGCTAATTTTCACCATATAATTTAAAATTATTTTAAGGATAATAAACATTATCGTCTTTAAAATGAAACTCAATCATAAAATTGTGTTTTACAGAAGTTGGAAATGTTTCTGTTGTAGCTAAATCATCGGAAAAGAGAAAATTTGAATGAGATTTGTTGAAAAATCTCCAAAGGATGATCGACATATATAAACAAAAAAAAACCCATGGATGTGCCCTAGTGGTGGAGAGGAAAGGGAGAGGGGATTGAGTACGTTACAGGCAGGTGGCAGCCCTGGCCCCTCCCTCTGCAGGGCAGCCAACCCCCTAGCAGTGGCCGTCATTACACTTCTAGCTCCCAGAGGCGTCGTATCATTCTGGGGATATAAACTCAAGCAAATATATTATAGCCGGTTCAAATAGACGGAAGAGTTCAATTCCTCATCCGCCAAATTTTGGGGGAAATGAGGCGTTGCGGATAGGAAGGGCGAACTCAACAAAAGGTAGTTTTGAGGAAAATGCGTTTCAATATATATTTTTTCCATAAAGGAGAACTCCACTAGAGTACATTCAAAACATTTATCGTTGTGGAATCTCTCATTGTTCATATTAACCAGGAAAAGTTTAAGTGTGAACTTCACTTTCAACGAAAATAGCATTTTATGTATATAATCATCAAGCGGACCGGTAGTGGAGTATTGAGTTCGCCTTTCGTATTCACAACGCCTCAAATATACCCGACGGTTCTCCCAAGTTGCAAATTAACATTTCAAAGGACAGCACGATACGTGAAACACTACAAAAACTGATTATGTCTCGTTTAACCGTTTACTGACCATTGTTCCCATTTGGAAACATCGATTCGAAAATTCTTTAGTCGCATAACAATAATTGTAATCTGATTAAAGAATTTTGGTAAAATTATTTTTCAAAATTTAATTTCAATTAAATGTGGTTTTAAAAGAATAAAAAATATATTTTCCTACCAGGAAATGTGATCTGAATTGGCTCCCGAAATTTATGAAATTTTTTCTATTTTTTTAGTATATTATGCTTTACGCTCGTTCCCCCCCCCCCCCACGTTGTAAACAGCAGAAAGAACTACTCAAATAATAAAACAAAGATATTTCCATTTGGGAAAAATGGCCTGTTCGGCTTATCGAGATGAGATGTACAGGAAATCTGTCAACATTTTTCTGATTAATACCTTTTAGAGAATTGCCTACTACGCTTTTATTTTCAGATTCCATTCTGCCATTTTTTCTATTTGTTTATTGATTTATTTTTATTTACTTTTTCCCCACATTACAGTAACCCTGTGAGGTGGGAATTTATTTTCTACATCTGCCATTTTAGAAATACTGCATGTATTTTTAATGAGAAGATTAGATATTAACAAAACTTAATAATTTATAATTAAATTGGATGAAGATAAGAAAATAAAATTAACATAAATAATGCTAAAACTATAATAACTAATAAATGCGATAGAAAGTATATATATATATATATATATATATATATATATATATATATACGTATAAAAGTTTGCAGAAATAAATGATATATAATGTACATGAATATAAAAGAAATCCAAATATGAAAAATATAGAGTTAAATATATATGTATATATATTTTTAGATGGAACGGCATTTTTCTCCAGCGGTGGTACTCCTCCTCACTTCTTCCCGGAATATTTCGATGGATTCATCTCCATCATCTTCAGCCAGGTACTTGTTTCTTCCTCGGTGGTAGCCAAGGGAATGATCCCTTGGCTATCCATTTCCCTTGGCTACCACCGAGGAAGAAACAAGTACCTGGCTGAAGAAGATGGAGATGAATCCATCGAAATATTCCGGGAAGAAGTGAGGAGGAGTACCACCGCTGGAGAAAAATGCCGTTCCATCTAAAAATACTATCCCAGCGACGAAAAATAACATCAAACATATATATATATATATATATATATATATACAAAATTAAATGTATACAATAATGAAATAATACAGCTTATTTTTTAAAGTTCGTCATAATCTATTGTACCAATAAATGATCAAATTCTTCAAAGTGTTTTAGAAGAATCTCCCTCTTAGAAACCGGCCAGTTTCCTCCTTTTAATATTATAGACATCATGAATTTGATCCTTTCCTTGTCAAGTAGTCTGCAGTCAAAAATTAGATGGTCGTAAGTCTGTTCAGTATGAGAATCACATTTGCAGTTGTTGTCTTCAATGATTTTAAATCTGTGTAAATAATTTCTTGTTGGTCCGTGACCGGCTAATATTTGTGTGAGTTTATAATTTATTCTTGGTATGTTCTGTGCGTCCTCTATAGTACGTATGTAACCGTATAGGTGTCATCCTTTGGTTGTCAGTGTCCAACGTTGGTTCCATTGTATATTTGTTTCCTGTCTTAGTATGTGTTTTACAGTATTCTTAGGAGTTTTTTCGTACACAACAAGCAGACTCTCATCATTAGCTGCTGATTTTGCCTCTTCGTATGAGTTCTTATTTCCAACATTATCCTGGTGGTCTCGAACCCATTCCTGCCTAATTGTTTCAGTCAATGTGTCGTGTATGTCTATATTCTTATTTATTTAAATTTTAACGTCCATTTATCATTAACTACGAATTTCTATATTCTTAAGTCTGTCTAATGTAACTCTACTGTCAGTATAAATACAGCATGTCTTATCAAAATCATGAACCCTATTTGTTTATGTATATTCTATTTGTTTATGTATATTCTTCCGTAAAGTCCAAAAAGAATTTTGTAGAATTTATACAGTTTTTCGGACTGTTGAAGAAGCAGCCGTAATGTAAATATTTACATTATTTACACCAAATGGATAAATTAAGTAACAGATCCTTGGAGGAAATTGACATAAGCCAGTTACCTTAGAACAATGTAGGTGTATATAGGGATGAGGTGACAATAATGATTTATCTAATTTGGAATGGTTCATTTATCTAATTAGGAACAGATGTTGTGCATACAGAGGGAAGATACTTTAGTGTTCGATACACTAGGAGATAATGTGGTCAGTACTATGATCTGACCGCGTATCTTTCCCTTTCCAGGTACCCATTAATCCATTAGTTAAAGGCTGGGTGAGCCTGAGGACGGTCTGGGATACCGAATCCAGACCTTGGAAAACTATACTAGATCTTTAGAGCGGGCCCGAGTTATGAACTCCGTTTCTCCAGAACATCAGTCGAGTTGTCTACCACTGAGCTAACCTCATCCCCGGTATTATAACTAGTAACTCAATTAACGAACAAGGATATTTTATTGCTAATTATTCGTGACACATAGGACTTTAAGTGGAATCATTAAGAGAACTGGAATAGATGAATGAAGTGGCGTCCTGATAAATAACCGAAACGCGTAATTGCGTACAATAGAGACAACAATGACGGCATTTACTAGCCTAGGCCTGTGCGGAATGTTTTGGTTTGTATTCATTTTCCGGTCGGTCGTACAGAACAATGACAAAGGTCCTAGGGGGGATATTTGGGGGCTTAGCTGTCTGTGTGACGCGTGACGGATTGACGTGACGATCTTTGTGACGTGCCGTCCCCTAAAACAGAACGCACTGACCCCCCACCGTACCAACGCCTTTATATTTACACAGACCAAATCCATCATTCACCCCCACCACCCCAAACTTTTTCTGCTTCCTCCAACTCTCTTGTATTTTCGTGATTTATCGAACATCAAAGACCGTAACAAGGCGCAAAATATTTTTATCATATTTCTCTTTGAGAAATAAAATTTTAAATTGACTCGATTCCATATTGGTCATTACCTGCTTACTTAAGGCCACCAAACGAAAAAACAGAATCCGCCAGTTCATAGCAACGAAGCACTTACCATATGCCATTACTAACAACTTATAAAAGAATAAAACATTATACCTGTGGATTTCACCGAACTTCTAACAGTTGGAGACAATTATATTGAAGAAATAATTAATCACCTTAAAGACATAATAATAATTAGAATTTTATTTGTATTTGAACATTGCACTAACAAATGTGGTCATAGTAAATATATACACTACAGAATAATAATACAGAATTACACTTTGGGAATATAAATTAAGCAAAATCTATTCGTTTGGTTCAGCACACTAGATGTTGCGATTATCACTTTTCTAAATAGATGTGTATGTAGATAATGCATATATATCTCTGATGTTTGAGTTAGTTAAGAAATGGTATGTTAATGAATTCTTGCAGTGTTCTTCCGTAACAGATTTTAATGTATTTCTGAGATTGGAGTACTGAGAACACCACAGTGGATGCCAGCTTGTTCCTCCAGTCTACAGCTGGTACATAACTTGGTCATTTAATTTTGTATCTTTGGCAGCGGATGCTGAGATAAAGGGTCTTCTTGTTTGCTAATCTTTTGACTTATGTGTCTATGTCTATTTATATCCAATTTTGTATGTAGGTAGTTATTATAGGTACTTATAGTGTCTGTGTGAAGCTGGCGTCTCATTTCGTGGAAACTCAAAATTTTTTGGGAGTTCTGGCTTTATTTTGAATAGTTCTAGAGTTCTTGATAAGTTAAATTAATAGTTCCGGCCTTTAAAGCAAAAAAAATGGCATAACAAATGATTTGCCAAGTTCACACAGCAAATCATTTTGTTTTTCGACAATTTCCGTATCAACAATCGTCAGAATTCAAAAAATCATAGATTTGTAAGAGTTCTGAGGATAGTTCTACATTTTAGAAGAAAAAAAAAAAAGGATTAAAAAAGAAAAACATTTACAGAAATTATCACGATATATACACGGTTTGAGATCTAAAGCCAATCAATAACTAGTTGTTTTGATTATTCTAACCGAGTTCTAATATAGTTAAAGTCATGTACAATGATTTTCCGACCAGCTCTGATACAAGGATTAATCGGAAGTATTTAGAACAAATTATTATACTTGTAAAATACGTTCATATTTGTAAAAATAAAAAATTCAACGCCGCTCGAAATTTGACAGTTCTGATTATTCCAAAAGAGTTCTGATATAGTTAAAGACATGACTTATGATTTTCCAAAGAGTTCTGGTACAAGAAATGATGAGAAGTATTTTTCAACAATTATACTGGAAAACTGCATGTGGTAAATTTAAAATTGCACCCACGGCCTATAAGAAGGAGTTCTGATTATTCCAAAAGAGTTCTGATATAGTTACAGACATGACTTATGATTTTCCCAAGAGTTCTGGTACATGAAATAATGAGAAGTATTTTTCAACAATTATTATACTTAAACACTGCTGGTGGTAAATTTCAAATTGCAACCACGGCCTATAAGAAGGAGTTCTGATTATTCCAAAAGAGTTCTGATATAGTTAAAGACATGACTTATGATTTTCCAAAGAGTTCTGGTACAAGAAATGATGAGAAGTATTTTTCAACAATTATTTTACTAGAAAACTGCATGTGGTAAATTTGAAATTGCAACCACGGCCTATAAGAAGGAGTTCTGATTATTCCAAAAGAGTTCTGATATAGTTAAAGACATGACTTATGATTTTCCCAAGAGTTCTGGTACATGAAATGATGAGAAGTATTTTTCAACAATTATTATACTTAAACACTGCTGGTGGTAAATTTGAAATTGCAACCACGGCCTATAAAAAGGAGTTCTCATTATTCAATAAGAGTTCTGATATAGTTAAAGACATGACTTATGATTTTCCCAAGAGTTCTGGTACATGAAATGATGAGAAGTATTTTTGAACAATTATTATACTTGAAAAATGCATGTGGTAAATTTGAAATTGCAACCACTGCCTATAAGAAGGAGTTCTGATTATTCCAAAAGAGTTCTGATATAGTTAAAGACATGACTTATGATTTTCCAAAGAGTTCTGGTACAAGAAATGATGAGAAGTATTTTTGAACAATTATTATACTGGAAAACTGCATGTGATAAATTTGAAATTGCAACCACGGCCTATAAGAAGGAGTTCTGATTATTCCAAAAGAGTTCTGATATAGTTAAAGACATGACTTATGATTTTCCCAAGAGTTCTGGTACATGAAATGATGAGAAGTATTTTTGAACAATTATTATACTGGAAAACTGCATGTGGTAAATTTAAAATTGCAACCAAGGCCTATAAGAAGGAGTTCTGATTATTCCAAAAGAGTTCTAATATAGTTAAAGACAGGACTTATGATTTTCCAAAGAGTTCTGGTACAAGAAATGATGAGAAGTATTTTTCAACAATTATTATACTGGAAAACTGCTTGTGGTAAATTTAAAATTGCAACCACGGCCTATAAGAAGGAGTTCTGATTATTCCAAAAGAGTTCTGATATAGTTACAGACATGACTTATGATTTTCCCAAGAGTTCTGGTACATGAAATAATGAGAAGTATTTTTCAACAATTATTATACTTAAACACTGCTGGTGGTAAATTTCAAATTGCAACCACGGCCTATAAGAAGGAGTTCTGATTATTCCAAAAGAGTTCTGATATAGTTAAAGACATGACTTATGATTTTCCAAAGAGTTCTGGTACAAGAAATGATGAGAAGTATTTTTCAACAATTATTTTACTAGAAAACTGCATGTGGTAAATTTGAAATTGCAACCACGGCCTATACGAAGGAGTTCTGATTATTCCAAAAGAGTTCTGATATAGTTAAAGACATGACTTATGATTTTCCCAAGAGTTCTGGTACATGAAATGATGAGAAGTATTTTTCAACAATTATTATACTTGAAAAATGCATGTGGTAAATTTGAAATTGCAACCACTGCCTATAAGAAGGAGTTCTGATTATTCCAAAAGAGTTCTGATATAGTTAAAGACATGACATATGATTTTCCAAAGAGTTCTGGTACAAGAAATGATGAGAAGTATTTTTCAACAATTATTTTACTGGAAAACTGCATGTGGTAAATTTGAAATTGCAA
The DNA here is from genome assembly GCA_946811695.1 of Gonocerus acuteangulatus. Classification (NCBI taxonomy): domain Eukaryota; kingdom Metazoa; phylum Arthropoda; class Insecta; order Hemiptera; family Coreidae; genus Gonocerus; species Gonocerus acuteangulatus. The sequence goes on along the minus strand of OX328130.1, from coordinate 41,323,505 downwards.
CCAAGGCCTATAAGAAGGAGTTCTGATTATTCCAAAAGAGTTCTGATATAGTTAAAGACATGACTTATGATTTTCCCAAGAGTTCTGGTACATGAAATGATGAGAAGTATTTTTCAACAATTATTTTACTGGAAAACTGCTGGTGGTAAATTTGAAATTGCAACCACGGTCTATAAAAAGGAGTTCTGATTATTCCAAAAGAGTTCTGATATAGGTAAAGACATGACTTATGATTTTCCAAAGAGTTCTGGTACAAGAAATGATGAGAAGTATTTTTCAACAATTATAATACTTAAACACTGCTGGTGGTAAATTTGAAATTGCAACCACAGTCTATAAAAAGGAGTTCTGATAATTCCAAAAGAGTTCTGATATAGTTAAAGACATGACTTATGATTTTCCCAAGAGTTCTGGTACAAGAAATGATGAGAAGTATTTTTCAACAATTATTTTACTGGAAAACTGCATGTGGTAAATTTGAAATTGCAACCAAGGCCTATAAGAAGGAGTTCTGATTATTCCAAAAGAGTTCTGATATAGTTAAAGACATGACTTATGATTTTCCCAAGAGTTCTGGTACATGAAATGATGAGAAGTATTTTTCAACAATTATTTTACTGGAAAACTGCTGGTGGTAAATTTGAAATTGCAGCCACGGTCTATAAAAAGGAGTTCTGATTATTCCAAAAGAGTTCTGATATAGGTAAAGACATGACTTATGATTTTCCAAAGAGTTCTGGTACAAGAAATGATGAGAAGTATTTTTCAACAATTATAATACTTAAACACTGCTGGTGGTAAATTTGAAATTGCAACCACTGTCTATAAAAAGGAGTTCTGATAATTCCAAAAGAGTTCTGATATAGTTAAAGACATGACTTATGATTTTCCAAAGAGTTCTCGTACTTGAAATGATAAGAAGTATTTTTCAACAATTATTATACTTGAAAACTGCATGTGGTAAATTTGAAATTGCAACCACGGCCTATAAGAAGGAGTTCTGATTATTCCAAAAGAGTTCTGATATAGTTAAAGACATGACTTATGATTTTCCAAAGAGTTCTGGTACAAGAAATGATGAGAAGTATTTTTCAACAATTATTTTACTGGAAAACTGCATGTGGTAAATTTGAAATTGCAACCAAGGCCTATAAGAAGGAGTTCTGATTATTCCAAAAGAGTTCTGATATAGATAAAGACATGACTTATGATTTTCCCAAGAGTTCTGGTACATGAAATGATGAGAAGTATTTTTCAACAATTATTATACTTGAAAACTGCATGTGGTAAATTTAAAAGTGCGACCACGTTCTATAAGAAGGAGTTCTGATTATTGTAAAAGTGTTCTGATATAGTAAAAGACATGGAAAATGATTTCCTGAAGAGTTCTGATCGGAAAAAGAATTAGAAGTATTTTTAAACAATTATTTTACTTCCAAAATGTATATTTCTGTGCCTATACCTAATGTTAGAATATCTTATAATAAGTATGTCTAAATATCTTTTAGACTCTAAATAACTTTTAAATAATGTAATTTTTTTTAACTTATAGAATAAATGTTTTTCTAAAATGTACAACTTCCCTTATATAGTGTTAATAATGAACAACTTAGGTTGATGAAGATTTAATAAATATATTTTTTCTTATTCTTAGCGTTACCCGGAACTAACGGCGTGGACGTAACGAGAATATAGTCCCTTTTTTTTTTTTTTTTTTTTTTTTTTTTTTAAATAACTTTAAGGAAGTTTGTTAAAAATTAAAATAATTACGAAATATAAAGTACCATATAATACAATAATATTATATTTTAATTATTAATATATGAGTGTGTATATATATATATATTTATTTATACATATTATTTATTTATATATATTATTTTCTTCTAGTGCTGACGTTCGAGGGTCGGATTTGGGGTCCCAGATCGTCCCTAGGCTCACCCAGCCTCTAATTAATTTAATTAATAATGGGTACCTTGGGTGCTAATGACTCTAGCAGTCGAAGCAGCCAAGGGGAAAATCAGGCGGCCGGAGCATAGTATTGACCACACTATCTCCCTAGTGTACCGTCATCATTTCTTGTACCAGAACTCTTTGGAAAATCATAAGTCATGTCTTTAACTATATCAGAACTCCTTTGGAATTATCAGAACTCCTTTTTATAGGACGTGGTTGCAATTTCAAATTTACCACATGCAGTTTTCAAGTATAATAATTGTTGTAAAATACTTCTCATCATTTCCTGTACCAGAACTCTTGGGAAAATCATAAGTCATGTCTTTAACTATATCAGAACTCTTTTTGAATAATGAGAACTCCTTTTTATAGGCCGTGGTTGCAATTTCAAATTTATCACATGCAGTTTTCAAGTATAATAATTGCTGAAAAATACTTCTTATCATTTCATGTACCAGAACTCTTGGGAAAATCATAAGTCATGTCTTTAACTATATCAGAACTCTTTTTGAATAATGAGAACTCCTTTTTGTAGGCCGTGGTTGCAATTTCAAATTTACCACCAGCAGTGTTTAAGTATAATAATTGTTGAAAAATACTCCTCACCATTTCATGTACCAGAACTCTTTGGAAAATCATAAGTCATGTCTTTAACTATATCAGAACTCTTTTGGAATAATCAGAACTCCTTCTTATAGGCCGTGGTTGCAATTTCAAATTTACCACATGCAGTTTTCAAGTATAATAATTGTTGAAAAATACTTCTCATCATTTCATGTACCAGAACTCTTGGGAAAATCATAAGTCATGTCTTTAACTATATCAGAACTCTTTTGGAATAATCAGAACTCCTTCTTATAGGCCGTGGTTGCAATTTCAAATTTACCACCAGCAGTGTTCAAGTATAATAATTGTTGAAAAATACTCCTCATCATTTCATGTACCAGAACTCTTTGGAAAATCATAAGTCATGTCTTTAACTATATCAGAACTCTTTTGGAATAATCAGAACTCCTTCTTATAGGCCGTGGTTGCAATTTCAAATTTACCACATGCAGTTTTCAAGTATAATAATTGTTCAAAAATACTTCTCATCATTTCATGTACCAGAACTCTTGGGAAAATCATAAGTCATGTCTTTAACTATATCAGAACTCCTTTGGAATAATCAGAACTCCTTCTTATAGGCCGTGGTTGCAATTTCAAATTTACCACATGCAGTTTTCAAGTATAATAATTGTTGAAAAATACTTCTCATAATTTCATGTACCAGAACTCTTGGGAAAATCATAAGTCATGTCTTTAACTATATCAGAACTCTTTTTGAATAATGAGAACTCCTTCTTATAGACCGTGGTTGCACTTTCAAATTTACCACATGCAGTTTTCAAGTATAATAATTGTTGAAAAATACTCCTCATCATTTCTTGTACCAGAACTCTTTGGAAAATCATAAGTCATGTCTTTAACTATATCAGAACTCTTTTGGAATAATCAGAACCCCTTTTTATAGGCCGTGGTTGCAATTTTAAATTTACCACATGCAGTTTTCAAGTATAATAATTGTTGAAAAATACTTCTCATCATTTCTTGTACCAGAACTCTTGGGAAAATCATAAGTCATGTCTTTAACTATATCAGAACTCTTTTGGAATTATCAGAACTCCTTTTTATAGGTCGTGGTTGCAATTTCAAATTTATCACATGCAGTTTTCAAGTATAATAATTGCTGAAAAATACTTCTCATCATTTCATGTACCAGAACTCTTGGGAAAATCATAAGTCATGTCTTTAACTATATCAGAACTCTTTTGGAATAATCAGAACTCCTTTTTATAGGCCGTGGTTGCAATTTCAAATTTATCCCATGCAGTTTTCAAGTATAATAATTGTTGAAAAATACTTCTCATCATTTCTTGTACCAGAACTCTTGGGAAAATCATAAGTCATGTCTTTAACTATATCAGAACTCTTTTGGAATAATCAGAACTGTCAAATTTCGAGCGGCGTTGAATTTTTTATTTTTACAAATATGAACGTATTTTACAAGTATAATAATTTTTTTTAAATACTTCCGATTAATCCTTGTATCAGAGCTGGTCGGAAAATCATTGTACATGACTTTAACTATATTAGAACTCGGTTAGAATAATCAAAATAACTAGTTATTGATTGGCTTTAGATCTCAAACCGTGTATATATCGTGATAATTTCTGTAAATGTTTTTCTTTTTTAATCGTTTTTTTTTTCTTCTAAAATGTAGAACTATCCTCAGAACTCTTACAAATCTATGATTTTTTGAATTCTGACGATTGTTGATACGGAAATTGTCGAAAAACAAAATGATTTGCTGTGTGAACTTGGCAAATCATTTGTTATGCCATTTTTTTTGTTTTAAAGGCCGGAACTATTAATTTAACTTATCAAGAACTCTAGAACTATTCAAAGTAAAGCCAGAACTCTCAAAAAATTTTGAGTTTCCACGAAATGAGACGCCAGCTTCACACACACACTTATAGTATTGTTTATGTTGCATTGCTTTTAAGTTTGTAAATAATTCACGAACTTTTACAATGGAACATAAAATAATATATTATTTTTCATCTAACTTGATATCAGCACAGATATCTTTGAAATTAAACATTCAAATCCTGATTAGACAAGAAAAAAAATCAAAATCTATTTTCAAATCTTTTAAAAATAACATTATTTAAATGAATCTCACTGTTGAATTACAATAAATTTACGTTTTGAAGATGTCAGTGTGATTTTTCCAAGTTAAATCAGGATTTGAATGTTTAATTTCAACGATATCAGTGCTGATATTAACTGCTCTTATTAAAATCAGTGCTGTTATTAAAATATTTATGTTCCATTGTAAAAGTTCGTGAATTATTTACACGTAATTTAATAAACAGGGGAAACAAAAAAACAAAAATCTGTTCAGACAAAGTTGTACTAAATTGTATTAGCTTTTGTTTAAAAAAGATTTAGAGGATGTAGCCTTTTTTGAGACCCGAAATGTCGTTTGGTCCCACTGGACGTCATACAGCTATATTCTAAAAATCATTTGTCACCTCAATATGGAATTCCTTACCTCTGTCTGTACGCCATGCTACCAACCTAGAAACCTTTAAATCCCAACTCTTCCACCATTTCATAGCCCTGCAATTAATAATTGTTCAATTATATATCTCAAATTGCTTTTAACCTGATTCCGTAAATTCAAAACTATTCCGTAGGGACAGGTGTACCGGAATAAGAATAAAATGTTTCATTACATTTCAATAAGGAAGTACGCTAAGATTACGCAGTATTCTAGTGTCAGTCGGTCTTATCCCGTTCCTCCTCAAGTATTTTCCCGATATATCGAAAATCCCCGAAACTGCAAACATTCTCCACCCCTCCATCGACAAAACAGACAAATATTTTTATCATTGCTTTGCCCCAGGGAAGTATGGTGACCGACACCCCCCTCACCCCAGTTTTGCCAATCTCTCTCCCCCCAACAAAAAGCCTTCGCCTCCAATAACCAGCTGTTTTAGGAGCTGCTCCTCCACATGGGCTACTTGATTGTAACAGATGTCCGCTATCAGTTTAAATTACCACCGTAATACGCACACACTTATGTCTCCCTCCCTACCGACGGGCTATGAATGGCTAAATATATTAATACCGAATTAATGTAGACACACACACACACACACACACACACACACACATACATATATCAAATAGGAAAACCAAAAAACTCCAGGTCTCCACCTGGAGTATTTTGGTGTTCCTATTTGATGCAGTACCACCACTATCCATCCAAATTAATGTCTAGAAATCTTCGACCTCCAGGTCTCCACCACAAATGATTTATTTTATTGTCGTAGCATGCAATATAACCACCATAAATAATTTAATAAGAAATGCAGTACCACCAACGTCCAGCCAAATCAATGCCTAGAAATCTTCGACGTCGTCAGGCTTCGGCTGGAATTTCTAAATAGCATAGTGTGACACAAGCACTGATGGTGGAGCTGTAGACGTCGAAAGCATGCTACGACAAGAAACTAATCACTTGTGGAGACCTGGAGTTTTTTGGTGTTCCTATTTGATGCAGTACCACCACTATCCATCCAAATCAATGTACACACACACACACACACACACACACATATATATATATATATATATATATATATATATATATATATATATATATATATATATATATATATAAATCTCGTGTCTGTCTGTTTGTCTGTTTGTTTGTTCTTTATACAAATCCACACCGTTTGACCGATTTGGACCAAACTTCGCACGTATGTACGTCTTGATATGGGAAATCTCGTAGGCTAGCTCAAAATCTTCTAGGATTCATAGTTTGGAAGTAACGAGTTCGAAACTGTCATATACAGAAGAGTTTATAGTCAGAAATCGGCATTTTCTTTCCAGTGTTGCCCCTCCTTCTAAGAAGAAGTGCAATACAAAACCTTTATCTAAATAGTAGGTTTATATTCTCAGAGTTTGGACAAATATCATATAAGATATCATATAAGATCATAATAAAATATCATATTTTTTAAGATTAATTTTCTTAATATCAGATCAGTTTTCTTCATATCAAATCAATTTTGATTTGATTGCCTAGGGCAACACTGCTCTAACCAGAATATAGACTAATATCGTATAAGTAAGTATATCATAAAAATGTTCTGTGTTTATCTAGTCATAATTTGGACTAATATCATATAAGTAAGTATTCATGTTTCTATCCAGAACATTAATAATTTCAATACTTTTGTTGAGGGTTGAGGGGAAGGTTGCAATGTCGGTTATAGTATTCGGTTGAAGTAATCTCTCACTCGCTTTTCTGTTAAATGAATGCATTTAAGGCAGTAAAGAATCAGTTTATCTGGACATGTTATAAATTTATAAAACTTGTATTGTAAAATGGACCGTGTCCCTTTGGAAAACAATAGGAACAAGGCTAAAAGTATTTTGGAATTGTTTACACTGATGTGGACCTTTTTTAACTATGAGTCTCAAAGGTGAAAAATATTTTGTTTCATTTGTAGATGATTATAGTAAGATTGCCCTCATGTTAATTTCTTCACAATTGTTCAGTATTGTTTATTGTTATTTAAGTGTTTAGTGATGAATTCCCTTTGTCGCGGTTTCACTGATGTATAAATAAATAAATAGTAAGATTGCTAGGATTTAAACTATTAAACTTAAAACAGAAGTTTTTCATTCCTTTGTTCAATAAGTAAATGAGGTTGAAAACTTAGGAAATAAGAGAATTGGTATTATGAGATGTGACATTGGTAAGGAATATTTAAATAGTAAGAATTATGACTACCAAAAAAAAAGGGTATCAAAATTAATCCCTGCCCCACATATGTTCATGAATTAACCGGTGTGATTTACTAGAACAATTATGAATATATCTCATTGCTTACTGGCAAAAGCTATTGTAGAAAAAAATGTTGGCCAGAAATGGTCTGTGCAGCAACTTATTTGAAAAATCTCTCTTTATCTAACACCATTGAGAATAAAATACCCTATGAAATATTTTTTGGAAAGAAACCAGATGTTTCTAACTTTAATTTATATGGTAGTAAAGATTTTTTTAGGAAACCAGAACAAATAATAACTTCTAAATAGGATAAAAAGGTGAATATGTGCATTTTAATCGGTTATAGTGAAGTGGGATACAAAGTACTTTTGAATAATAAAATCATTGTCGCTAGGCATGTTGATGTTATCCAAGAAAACATAAGCAGTATTGGATTGGCTGAGGGCGAATCTGATAAAGTTCAAGCGATTGTTGAGTTTTGGGATTGAGAAATAGATAATTTGAAACAAAATAATGCTTGAGATTTTGTTGAAATAAGAAAGTTGAAGATATCAAATGGGTCTAAATGTTGAACAGATGGATGTAGAGACTATATTCTTAAATGATCATTTAGAAGGAAAATCCACTACTGGTTTTCTTATTAGGTTATTTGGTAATTTATTATACTGGAAATCGAGAAAGAAAAAAGATGTTACAGAAGAGTCTACATATGCAGAATATGTAGCTTTAAGTGAAGTTTAAAGTTCCAAGACTTTCCAAAAAAGAACTTTTTGTTTTAAACATAAAGATTTTTTTAAACATTAAAAACTCCTTTGTGAACAATGTCATTTTGTAAAGGACTTAAATTTATGAACTTGAAATTAATTCTCTCACATAGATAAGCAAATATTATTAAAATATTATATTAAATGTTGTTATATTTAACTTATTTTTTTATTCGCATATAGATAGATGTACATAATAAATTACATAAATGTTTATAATCATACAAATCAATGTATATAAATGAATTAATTTTCACCACATTTTGAAACATTATTTTATTATTATAAGAGCTGTATAGTTTTGCAACCCTATTCATTTAGGCATCCTCACTTTAATTTTTTTTAATAAAGTTATTCTTCTTATAATATTTCTTTTGCATGCTATTTTTTTTTTTTTTGCAGATAAATTAATGTATTAAAATATTATTTTTATAAGAAGAGGAAGTCACGTGAATTGTGGTGTTCTAATAAATGAATAAGTAATTAAATTTTCCATGCTATTTTTTATCTATTTAATATCCATCATAATTTAATCATTATATTCTGACATATGCTTTCTTTTGTCTGAGATAGCCACAACTGTCCTGTCCAGATGATTGGTGCTCTCACTCACTCTTACGGTTACACGCAGTGTATTGCAGTCTATCATCGGCTGAATTTATTTTCATGTTTGCTGATTACTAAACCTCACAGAAAGTGTCTGCCCTTTTGTAATTATTTTCAATTATGGTGTTTAAATAGCAGTGTGAAGAAGAGACTTCATTTTATATTGCAAAAAACCCACTTCGGTTTTTTTTTATATGTATCCCACTTAAAAGTGTCTGCCTTATATATTATTCATTATAGAATTGCCTTAATTTTACATTAAAGACTTATGGCTTCTGAATAAAACACTATTTTTGGCCCATAGTTACCATGCGCAGTACTTGGTGTTTCAAGGTATGTCCAGCAACCACATACTTTACTTTTTATCTACACTAGAGACCCACTATAGCACAATTTAAAGGCACATAAAACACTTGAAAAGTGTGTTACCAGCTCTTGGACTAAATGTTTAAATACGGTTGCAATTCTGGTAAAAATATTGTTGCTCGCCAAGTCAATGTCGTTATTGAAATTCCCAAATACCTTTAATTCATTGTTGACTATAACTGCAAAAAAAAAAAAATATCTTAAATTTGTTTTTATTCTTAGAGGCCCCTATTTCCTATGATAGAAGGACTATCCTCATAGAAGAGCTCATGAACCATAAAATTTGAAACAGAAGCTTTAATACAACGGAAAAAAAAGTGAACAAAAATATGTGAAAGTGTATTTGAAACAACAAACTATGTTTTTAAAACTTTCCTTTTGGCATAAATAACATAAACCCTGCACCACTTACCTACTTTCTCATTCATAAAAAAAAGTTACGGATTATTACATGAACAGGTAAACAATATAACATATTTATATTATATTTGCGCAAGGTTGAGGTTTTAGCTTTAGATGCAAAGCCCTTAAAATAAATAAATATTATATTTAAAAAAAAATCAATGAAAATAAAGAATATAGTTTCAGTTGTAGGTTATTACAACTTATAACTAATCATAACCTTAATTAAATGCCTCATTTGTATTGCTATTTTTTATGAATATTTATTTATGGACCACATTTTTTTTTCTTTAAAAAAATTAAACACAGGGAGTTTGGTTTGGATTTTCTTTAAGACGGTATTGCAATTAAATTATTTGGAATCATTTAATTGTAATACCATTTTAAAATAAGGGTACTTTTTAAAAAATAAGGATTCATTTATTTTCCACCCCACTTTCTTTAAAAAAAAAAATGGAAAATAATTTTTTCAGCCGAGCTCTCAATTTAATATCTTATATTCACATAATTTGGACAAATATAATATAATCATTCATTTTTTTAAATATATAATATAAAGTAGGCGTACCATGGAAGCTGGGTTACAACTATTTAATATGAAGCATGTGTAGCATGGTAAGCCTGGCTACAGATATTTAATATAAAGTAGGTGTAGCATTGCACAGCCGGGTAACAGCTAGTATATATATATATATATATATATATATATATATATATATAGGGGAAGGTGTCGTACCTTTGACCACTTTGCAAAATTGATTTTTTTTTAGCTTGAATACTAAGGCTAAATTCATTTTTTTTTTATTTCACTGTAATTAGTATTCTATTGGTTATCGTATTTAATTCTTTCAAGGTTCTAGCTTTACATTTAATATTTTTTATTAATTTTTAAAAAAATAATCGTACAGTGGTCAAAGGTACATGTAGTTGTACCTTTGACCACGGGGTGTTGTACCTCTGACCACGTAAAAACAATATAGCAGTCCAGAAAAAAAGTTGTATTCAGTAATATTGTAATTAACTGTAAGTTTAATAAATACAGGACAAGGATGTAAACATAATAAAAAAAAAATATTATTGATATTATGTTATACTTAATATGCTGAAAAATCCAGTCCAACCGATATACGTTTTAACTGTCAAGCAGATCCACTAGCAATATTAGGGTTTGGAAGTTTAGCCACTATGTCTTCAACATCAATATCATACAAATTTTCATCTTCTCTCGTAAACTTGTCACTTAAAGTTTGTTTTTTCAAATATTGGATCTTAAACATCGGACATTTAATACCACAGATCTCTACGACTAAATATGTAATAGTAATATTTTTTTTTTTTAAATTTGTAGCAGAAGAACATAAAAGTTGAATTATAAAAAAAATACTCACGTGTGTTGTACCTTTGACCTGGTCAAAGGAACAACAACTAGTCGTGGTCAGAGGTACAACACCCTGGTAGTGAAAATTAAAAAGTATGCTACAAATTTTAGGGTTAAGATAAATCAATTTCAAAGGCTATACCATGTTTCTTATTGTAATAGCTACTTTTTCAAATGATTTCCATCTAAAAAGACATAATACAAAAAATATTATGAGGCAAAACGTCATCAATAAATAACTTACATTTTTATTATAGAAATGGATAAGTATTTTTTGCAAGAATCCTCTTTGACTTGAATAATTCCAAAGTATCCAAAGTAGGTTACACAATCCCTCTAGTGAAGGAGCTAAACACTAATTACACCAAAATTTATAAAATGTTGTTACATGCCGCCACAGCCTCGGTGGTCAAAGGTACAATATGGTCAGAGGTACAACACCTTCCCCTACATATATATATATATGTATATATATATATATATGTATATATATATATATGTATATATATATATACATATATATATATACATATATATATATACATATATATATATATATATTCATATATATATATATATATATATATATATATATATATATATATATATATATATATGTGTATATACGAAGTAAGGTCCATAAGTTTCCGGCCTGTCCTGCTTCCCCTCCTTCAAACGTGTCGGGATCTGCATGCCTATGCAGGTCCATGCCTGCTCACTCCATACCAATCGCCCGCACTTTCTCAGTCTTGTCAGTCAGTGTCCAGCTTTGAAGGAAACTCCCCATTTTTCCAATGTTCAAACTCGAGTACCGTGCGGTAATTAAATTCTTTTGTAAAGAGGGTCTTACTCCTGCGCAAATTAAAGAGCGCTTGTATTGTGTATACAGGCAGTCCTCCCCCTTGTATTCCTCAGTGAAAGAATGGGCAAAATTATTTAAGTTAGGGAGAGAAAGTCTAGAAGATGACCCACGTCCCGGTCGCCCATTGGAAGCTGTCACTTCTGTAACAATCCAACTTGTGGAATTTGAATTGCTGTCTGACCGGCGACTAAAAACCAAGGAAATAGCAGCGAGGTTAGGGCTTTCAAAACCAAGTGTTTTGAGGATCATCAAAGAACATTTGCATATGAACAAGGTTAGTGCAAGATGGGTTCCAAAAATTCTTTCAGCTGCTCAAAAACAGGAACGAGTTCTCTGCTTCAATGAATTTTTACGCGAGTATAATGCCGACCCAAGGAATTTTTTGGACTCAATTGTAACTGGGGATGAGACAATGGTTCTATATTATGACCCACTCAGCAAAAGAGAGTCCATGAAATGGAGAAGACCAGGAGAAGCGCCTCCTTTAAAGGCAATTGTCACGCAGTCAACAAAAAAGGTAATGGCCACAATTTTTTGCGACTGTAAAGGAATACTACTGATAGATTTTAAAGAAAGGAATACCACAATGAATGGTGAGTATTATGCAGACCTACCTCACCGGTTACGAGACGCCATTAAAGAGAAGAGGCGAGGGAAGTTAAGCAGAGGTGTCCGCCTTCTTCACGACAATGCCTCTGTCCACACAGCATTGATTTCCAAGGCCGCTGTGAAGGACTGTGGATTTCAAGAAATCTCTCATCCACCCTACAGCCCAGACTTGGCCCCTAGCGATTTCTACCTTTTCTCAAAGTTAAAATCTGACCTTCGTGGAAGGCGATTTAACACCGACGAAGAGCTCCAAGCAGCAGTGGAAGAACATTTTTTAACAAAGAAGAAAATTATTTTTTTCATGGTATAGAAATGTTGCCAAAGCGTATTAAGTGTGTTGAACTTAGAGGAGAATATATTGAAAAACAGTAAAACCAGTTTTTTTCTTTCACCTTTCCTTCTATCCCAGCCCGGAAACTTTTGGACCTTACCTAGTATATATATATTTGTGCTACCTAAAAAAAGGAGCGATTTTTTACATAATTTAGACAAAATGGGCTATAAATCGTTATCAGGAAATATCGCATAGAGAAAACCCTATCAGTGACATCATTATGGAAAGAAGCTACAACTTCAAATTTACAGCTTTTCTGATCACACAAGAAATAATAATGTGAAGATGAAGATGGACATTTACATGTAATCACACTCACACGTATGGCTATTTTTTTTTTTTTAATTACATATAATAGTAAAATGAGAATTTGAGAGAAACGAGATAAGAAAATGAGGAAAGTATTTGTAAAACTGCTCCCTAGACCAAAGGCGATGGGAGTTATTGTCGCTTGCTTTACTGTCAGTTTCCTGTTATGGAGCTTAAACTTGTCTCTTTAAGCTTTTATTTAAATTTTTCACGAAAAATCAAAACTGTTTCTATTCTATGCTATCCAAATGGCACTAGGGATAATAAGGGAAACGCGCTAAAATGACGCAGTTCTTTCGACTTGGACCTATTTTCACTAAATATGAAACGACTACATTTCTCGTCACAATTATTGCTTCATAGGAGTCAAACGCGATTTCTACCCGAGCTCAAAAAATCATAATTTTTTTTTGAAAATTGTTCATAAAATTTTAATGGTTAACACTTTCCAAAGATAATTATTGTACCCGTCAGGCGTTTCGGATGATGAAATGCTGCTGAGATTGAGAGGATGGTAAAAGGTTGAGATTGACGTCGACTCACCGACATCCTGAGTTGTCGACCCGGTGTCGGAGTGCAGTGCAAGGCACGGGGAGGCCCGTTCCTAGAAGGCCTCACAATGGGGAAATATATGGGAGCCTTCTGACACCTAATTTGTACAAGTCTACCGGGTCAACCCCTTCGAACCATTAAAAATAATGTCAGCCTCAAAGCTTCAAAAGGGGCGGCGGAAATAGACACCTCAAAGGGCGCATTTGTCAAAGTAGAAAATGTCCTCTCTTTATTATGAATTAAGATGTGGCCTTGTGTCTGAGGTGGTGAGCTACGAGTGGTTCGTGGTCAGAATGTTAACAAACCAAATAACCAAATGAGTTCAGGTCTGAAAAGGGAAATATGTTGTAAATTTCATTCTAATTTATCAAATAATTTCCAGAGGAATTTAGCTGTTTGAGATTTCCCTCATATAACAATCCTCGAAAAATCTTGGAATTTTCATCGATCTTTAGTACCGATATATGAGAAATTTTCCTTCTTAAATTGCCCCTAAAAATAGGTAATTTTGTTAGGTAAATGTTAACCTTTGCGTACAGCAACGTGTGGTGTGTAGAGGGGTAGAATCTTCAACTTTCTGAAAGTGGTTCACATATCCTCCCGTAAACCGAAAATCAAGCATGAAAATTCGCCTTGAGTAAAAATTGGACAAGGATGAAAATTGACGTCGATTGAAAATGGACTTTGCGGAAATTGTACTTCAGTAAAAATTAACCTTGGAAGAAAATTCGGCTGTGATGGATATAGATCTCGAGTGGAAATTGACCTAGAGCAAAAATTGGTCTTGACTGAAAATTCCTCTTGATGGAAAATGTCCTTGAATGAAAATTGACACTAGGTGAACATTTATCTTGAATGAAGACTGAGCGAGGGCAAAAATTGAATTTTAGTTAAATTAACCTTCCAGGAAAATACGCCTTCGTTGGAAGTTGATCTCTAGTGAAAATTGACCATTGGGTCATTGATTATGGTTAAAAATTAGACTTGGAGGAAATATAACACACATGAAAATTTTCATTGAGTGAAAATTGGCGATGGGTGAAAATTGACCACAGCTTTAAATTTACTTTTAGTGGAAACTCCACTTAGTTGGAAAATTGATTATTAATCTTAAATTGACTATGGGTGAAAATTGACCTTGATTGGAAATTTACCTAGGGGAAAATTGACAATGAATGAAAATTGGCCTTGGGTGGAAATTGACTTATAATAGGAAATTTCACTTGGATGAAAATTCAATCTAGTTTTATTTTCCCCATTTTTTTTTAATTCGAAATCTATTTATTGCTTAAAAATCTAATCCGCATAACGTTGGGCACATGGAATCTGTTAATCTTTTCGCTGAGCAAACGTACAAATAAATAATGTTGTGTTCGTCACTGTAGCTTCATTTTTCTGTATTATGTATTTTTTCAACGATCTTATGCCTCTATTCTACCTAACCTTCACTAGTTACATGGGGAAAATGTCCAGATTAGGGGGAAAATGTCCAGATTAGGGGGAAAATGTCCAGATTAGGCGGAAAAAAATAGCTAAATGAAAAGGAATGATTACCTAGACGACACAAAGCTTGGTTCTTAAATGGAAGGGCCTACCTATGGAGAGAAAGACTAAGACTAAATACTCGTCCTCTTTCTGTTCAATGCACGGACATAATTAATTACCCGAAATGTTTCGATAATTAATTAAAACGCTTTATGACTCTTTTATGGCTTGAACACCTTTCCTTAAGACGATGAGTCATAAATGGCATACGGTCTGCTCAATTCCCCTCAAAAATGTGACAATGTAATATGCTTTCATCGTTCCCAAATTTGCTTGCCGTAATAAAATTATTTACAAGGAATTAATTCCTTTATCAATCTAGATTTGAGCTTGGAATTGAATATAGAACTTTAAAATAATAAAATTGATTTAATTTTAATTATAAAATTGAATTATACTAATTATTTCAAATATGTATATATGTGCGGTTACTTTTGCCCCGATATCCAAAACAAATTGCGGCCATCCACATTTTCTTAACTAATGACAGGACGCGTACGTAAAATAATTTATTTTCAGATGAATTCGCATGGTTTATACATTTTGTATTTAATAGCACACAATTGCTTCTAAAGAAGAATTTTTATTGTATTACCCCACCAATTACAAGGGATATTTGCTGTCCCGTCAATTGAAAAGTAGATAATTTAAAAAGAAGTACTTTGCAGGATTAAGATAAAAATAATATACTCATATTCTTTTTATTTTATGTATTCTTTGTAGTATGTGATCTTTGTATGATATGGTTTTTGAAAGATGTCATTTTTTGTGTCTATGGGCAGCTACATTTTTAAGTAATGCAACATCTTCTTGTGCTGGGCTAAGTTATTTTTTGGGGGGGATTAAATTGACGACTTAGTTATATTTTTAAGTTCGTTTAGCATTTTTTTTGAATAGTTAATGTGTTTGGAAAAGCCTTTGAAGAACTATGCGGTGGTGAATAAACGTTAACAGTAGAGGTTTTCCCTCCAAAAGAAAAAAAAACATGGGGAAGATACCTTTGGCCGCCTAAGATACCAATTTTGAAAATTACAGGGTTCGGTTATGAGAAATAGTAAAACATTTTTTTAACCCTCCAACGCCCAAGGTCCCCCAACCCCAAGTTGGGGTTTAGGATTTGTACTTCTATGTTTAAATAAGGGATTGATTTACATTACTGAAAATTTATAACACTCCAGCGTTACAGATAACCACGATAATTGGATTTGAAGTTACTGTAACAATCATAATAACAACCAGTTAGAATCATCATTGCATTTTCCATTGTTATGGCTAAAAAATGGTTAAGTTTTATACTTCTTTCTGAATAAATCATTTACTGAACATTTTTTTTATCAAATAAAGGCAAGTTTGAGACAATTTGATTATATCCCTGTTCATAAGTATTCTTTGAATTCAGTGGTCCCCCATAGGGGACCTTGGGCACTGGGGCTTCATCAATTCTGATTTGTTTATTGGTGGCAATAAAATATCTACCTTCAAATATTTGAAATAATTGACTTTATTTCACAAAATAAAATGAGATAACGTCAGTTTTTCAAAATAATTATAATTATTAGAAGTTTTAAACGATATAAATAAATAATAAAAAAAACGCATACAACAAAGAAATAACGGTCTGTAAAAAAAAGCTGTGTCTAATAAATGTAGAGTAACTAAAGGCACGAAAAAGCTTATAAATGCAGAATTGAATGGCTGGAAGAGGAATGTAAATTTTCAAATAGAGCTGGGAATGGAGGTTATACAGAAAGATTATTCAGAAATTGCAGTAACTTATCTTCAATTTAATTTGTTTGAAAAGATGTTTGGAGAAGAAAGTATAAATATTATTGTTGAAAACTCCTACTCATACTCATTTTCCATAAATCATGAATTGAATCTTACTTCCATCGAAAAAAAGTATTCATTTATTAAATGTACTACTTTAGACAGGCTACATGACGGCCAAAAATATAAGAATGTTCTGAGAACATTTTGAATCCGACAGATTGGTGTATAATAACACTTCGGTGTATAAGATAAGTATAAGATGTAACGGATTTTTCGAAACTCAAAAATAGCTGTAAGCAGCATCTCGCCTTGGCAAGCCCATAAGGTTTGGTTATAAAATTTTGTCTTATCAGGGCGGCTACAATGCCCTTGCAGAATAGTTACGGCTTGGTGGATCTGTAGTCCCGGTTACCCCAAGGATTTGGGCCATACAGCCTTTATGTGGACAATTTTTTAGGACCATAGACCTCTTTCAAGAATTAAATATACCAAACACTGGCTGCCCTGAAACTATTCGAGAAAATCATATTGTAAGAATTGCAAGACTCATGAGTGACTGCTGCAATATAGGGCTTTATTTGCATTGTTATTTCCATTTTCACAGAATAAATATTTTTTTCTACAACCAATATTTATCATAGGCAACTAATTATGTACTTATGCATTTTATTATTATTTACTTGCAGTGAAATAAAGATTTGTTCATGAAATGTAGTGAATTTTTAAAAGACACCAGATTTTGATACTTGTAAAGCAAGTGCCCAAGGTCCCTTCTAGGGGGGACCATATGTTATTTTACACATTGACAGTTTTATAACAAAAATTTCTTAAAAGTTACTTCAATTGACTTCATATTAACCCATTTAAGCAAAAAAAAAAAAAAAAAAAAAAAAAAAAAATTAGAAAAATAAATAGAATAGTCATGGGCTTTTGAGGGTTAATATAAAAATTATTTTTATTTTCCAACGTTTCGGCTCAAATTTCAAGCCTTCGTCAGCGCAATAAAAAGAGAAATAACTATTGCATACGAAGGTTTCTCCTTAAAAACCATTTACAGATTACTTGAAGTAACGTTTACATCTCAAGTAGATGGTATTATATTAAATTTCGTTTATGTTCCAGAAAACACGAAAGAAAACGGACGAGAATGGATAAGGTCCCTAAAAAAAAATGGAGGAAACGACAGAAAATAAGTGGTGTCTTTAATTTGAATTAGAGACGGTCGGTGAGCGGTGTTCTGACTGCTATAAGGAGCATGACAAATGTGCTTGGTGACCCGAAGCAGCGAGGTCAGTGGACGGCGCTACAAGACATAATAATCTACCTTATATTTATATTCTTTACAAATATTGAAACAACAAATTAAAAAAAATAAAATAAAAAAAACGTAAAAATAATTTGTTTTTATTGTATTGTCTGGAATGTTCCTGGAAATTATAACAGACATTTCTTTCAACTTATATATATATATATATATATATATATATATATATATATATATATATATATATATAAATAACAAACAAGTCTACTTTTGTTTTATATACCTTATATACTGGATGTAGTTACTGGAATGTAGGAATGTATATAATCAAAAATATTAGATTCAGTTGTTATTTATATGATTTTGTAATTAATTATAAGATCCAGTTGTTGATTATAAGATTAAGTTGTTTTTGATAATATTCATTTGTTGATTATAAACTTGCTACAAACCGACCTGTACCTGACGTAATCACCGTGACGACATCTGACATAAGCAAAACAATACAAAACAATACACTGTCCGAATGGGAAGAAAATTGGTTGAACAGTGAATGTAAATTAAGGGAAATTCAGAACACGACCAAAGCCATACAGACTTCGGAGAGGCCACACCCGACTTACGACTCGTACTTACTGGACAGAAAAGGAAGGCCAACTTCTAGACTATGGAACAGAACTTAACAGTAAAACGCAGCAACAACGTTCCTCGCGTCATACTGACAGAAGGTAGTCCGTTCATTCAAAAACCTTTAACACATTGTAGTTAATTATATGATTCAGTTGTTGGTTATACGATTCAGTTGTTGTTTATAATATTCAGTTGTTGATTATAAGATTCACTTGCTATTTATAAGATAATGTCCATCGTTTAAAATACTGTTGTTGATAAGGTTCAGTTGTTGATTATACGATTCTGTTGTTGATTATAAGATTCAGTTTGTTATTATAAGATTTAGTTGTTGATCATAAGATTAAGCTGTTGATTATAAGATTCAGTTAGTATTTATAAGATTCGGCTGTTTATTATAAGATTTAGTCGTTGGCTATAATAATCATTTGTTGATTAGAATATTCAGTTGTTGATTATAAAAAGTTGTTGTTGATAAAAAGATTCAATTGTAGACTACAAGATTCAGTTCATGATTATAAGATGCAGACGTTTTTACAAGATATCGTTCTTTATAATAAGATTGTGTTTTTGATTATAAAATTCACATAAGATTAAGTTATTGATTATAAGATTTAATTAATGATTATAATATATCAAATTAATCATCTTAGCATTTTTCTATATCATGGGTATTCCTAGTGGGACCGACACAGACTAGAATAGAAACTCATTATAAATTCTAAAGAAAACAATTTCATTTCTAAATTACTACTATTATTACAAATGTATAAACTAATTTAAAAAAATATCAGAAGAAAAAAGTGAGAAACAAGTCAGGCTTCGTTAAACCATGAAAATTAATTCCCCACCAAATATATATATATATATATATATATATATATATATATATATATATATGTGCGTGTGTGTGTGTGTATCGGTGCTTCAGAAATCTCTTCGGCATGTTCGTTGGTAGACTTTTTCGCCTATAAATACTTACGGGGTGGAGGAAGAACAATTTGTACATTTTGTCATGGTCACCCATATCATTGGTCTTTCTCCATCTTCTGGGCATTTATTGCTTAAAAATGTCGGAAAATACAAATTATAAATTTTTTCGAACTTCTGTCTGCTTTTCTTAGCTGTGTTTGTTAGTGAAACTTTGAAGAATACATACAGAACAATATCTCTTAGTGATATTTGAGTTCTACATCTAGGTAATGCCAGCGCTAGAGTGTTACCTGAGGGAATTGGCAATGAGGTGTTCCCACGCTGGCTACCTGGACTACCTGAGCTCTCCATGTCTGGTTTCATTAGTCAACCAGCAAGCGGCTTCCTGTTTGTCTGCTCGTTCAGCCGTTTGGGTACAGCAGCCGTACCGTCGGAACATATACCGAACATCCAAAGAAATATGGGGCAAAACAAATTATTCGTTCCCATTAAATGTATGTCTGTCCAGGATTTGTTAGTGGGCACAACCTTTTAACATTTTCGTATGGAATGTTTGCTATGTATGTATGCATGTATATATATATATATATATATATATATATATATATATATATATATATAAATATATATATATATATATATATATATATATATAAATATATATATAAATATATATATATATAAATATATATATATATATATATATATATATATATATATATATATATAAATTCTTTTTGATCTTAGGAGGCATTGGGTCGTTAAAGCAGTCTTCCTGCCTTCATACTACTTTATTTAATAGGCCCGACATGTTTCGTGCATATTTTCACACCTCTTCAGAGGCACTTCTTGCTAGGAAGACCTCTTGTTACCATGTACTCCCCCTGGAGTCTATTTTAAGAAGAGTTGCGAAAACATGCACGAAACATGTCGGACCTATTAAATAAAGTAGTATGAAGGCAGGAAGACTGCTTTATCGACCCCATGCCTCCTAAGATCAAAAAGAATTTAGATATTTTGGATCATCTACAAGAATAAATAATATATATATATATATTCCGTAAATGGATTCGGGACCCACACCGTCCCCAGGCAAACCCTGCCTTCAAATTATTTAATGAGTTTCTGCAAAGGGGAAATCAGGCGTCCTGAGTATAGTACTGACCACAATATCTCCTTAGTGTGCCGTGTGGTCAATATTCAGGAACCTAAAGAGTATCTGCTTCTCTGGGGGTGTTGTGAAAATATCGTTCCTCCGATGTAAACTATCGAATATGGAAAAACTCATTTTCAATATATTACTTCGGCAATACATCGAATATGTTTGATCTCTAGTTTGCTTCGATTTTCATATTCGATAGTTTGACACAGTAAGGACAACTTATTCTCTTTCGTGGATATATTTGAACAGCCAGTTTTTGTGAGTTAGGGAAGTACTCAAGTCCTCGATATCATTGACTGATTACTTCATCGGATTAAATTAACGAGCGAGTGTTACCGCTTATTGGAATGGAAGAAAATTGCAAAGAGAAAAAATACCAAAGATAATAAAGATAATTACCTAACCTATGTCCTTTAAATTGGATTCCATGAACTCATCTATGAGGTAATCTGAGACGGACTGGGCCGGCATTGTTAGGAAGGGACTAGGTGTAGGAGTTAGGAGATCTCGTGGAATTAGGTGTGTGGCTCACGTATAGAGAGTCCTGGACCATCTAATCCGAGAGAGTGGAAGAAGGGGGAAGAAGAAGAGAATGAAAGAAGCCGAAACCACCCAAGAAGGGGGGGGGTCGGATTTAGGGTTGGATGTAACCCCCCCCCCATCCCCCCTTTAAATTAGCAGTCCCAGGATTAGACTTAGGGCTTAGCTGGGAGAAGTAGTTACCTACTGGCCCTTCGGGGCTTTTGTGTGCCGATGCCCGATCTTCGAGGTATTGGTTCATTCCGGCAGGGTATCCCAGAATTTTAACAAGGACGAAAATAGAATCTATTTCGATAATATGAAACAACAACAAAAATTTTATTTCTTGAAAAATAAGAAAAAAAATAAAATAAAATAAAAAAACGACTCACAGGAATGGAGTCATCTATGCGCGTTGTTCTATTCTTATCCCCAGTGTCACTCTCCCTGTGAAAACATCTCGCGTCACAATTCAAAGGAAACTGGTAGTAGCCAAGCAGAAATTACTCAACCCACCAGTGACAACGATTTTTTTTAACATGGTCCCCCGAAGCCAATTTTTTTGTTCTTCTTTATATTGTAAATTTTAAATAGAAAAACATGTTTACGAAGGAAATCACCCAATTCGTAAGTGAATTCAAATAAATAAGATCATTGCACACAAGGTGTGCAACTCGCTCCTTGGAAAACATTTTTCGAATTTATTTTTTTGACAGCTGATTGGGCACGTGTGCAATGTAAGGTCAAATGAAAATACAGATAGTTTTTAGATTTTTGGTACTCAGTAAAACCAATGCTAAATTTTGTTTTTCCGTACTTTACAGATTTCATTGGTCCAAGAAAAATCATATTTCGACGACTACTTTACTCAGAATAACTGATAATTGCTCATTACTGTTATTGCATACACGGTGTGCAAGCCGTCTTATAGCCTTGGAAATCTATTGCACACACGTGCAATCAGTCTCGAATGTATTAATCTCCACTAGTACATACAAAAACTAATTTACACATACTTCTCATTTATTTATTCTATAAGTGAGGAAAATAAACACTCCACAGTACGAAACCTACTTATATTGTTCTGTTTTACATTTATTGTTTTCCATTGTTTAATTATTTTTTTTGTTTTTAAGTAAAGTTTTAAACGTCAAACTATTATGCATTCTCCCATAGAAATGCTGATTATTTTAGGCGTATTCATCAATAACTATGTACTTATTTTTCATGGATAGCTATTAATGTTTTCTACTTATCTTTCTTTCTTTTCTAAATTTATTATTTCTTCTTTTTTATGATTTTGTTAATTATTTTCCCCCGAACTAAAGTTCTATATGTCAAATTATTATGCACTCTCTCATAGAAATGCTGATTATTTTAGGTGCATACGTCAAAAACTAAGAACACGTTTTTCATTTATAGATATTCATGTTTTCCACTTATATTGCTTTATTACACTTTTAGTATTTTTGTAATGTAGGTACTAATGTTCTAAATGTAAAATTATTATTATGTATTATTTCATATAAATGCTGATTATATTAGGCGGATAGATAAATAACTATTCTACTTCTATTGTTTTTTTTTTCATTTATTCTTTCTTATTTTTCCCTTGCAAATGTTTTAAATTTCAAATTATTATTATGCATTCGATCATATTAATTTTGATTGCATTGGGTGTTTAGATGAATAACCAAGTAAATATTTTACATTTATAGCTATTAATGTTTTCTACTTATATTGCTTTCTTTTAATTTATTCTTTCTCCTTTTTCATTTTTTTTGAAAATTTATTTTTCCCACTACTGAAATTCGAAACGTCAAATTATTATGCATTCTCCCATGGAAATTCTAATTATTTTAGGTGAATACATCAATCGTTTTGCATTTATAGCAACTAATATTCTCAACTTATATTGCATTTTATATTTTATTTCTCTATCCGATAAGTGATATAAAAGCCCGGATAAAGCGGGTAGATTGTTTCCCTAACACTTGCTGCATATCCTACTACCAACACGGAGCAAAAACTAACACCCCCCCCCCTCCCCCGTACACCAACAACACAACTCGACTCTAATGATCGATTGTTCTACAAACTAACCGAGGCCCGGGTCCGCCACCTTTACAAAAAATCCTAGGAAAAAAAAGCCCGATTTCATTTCGTTTTCCTGTCTACGTTTCTCGTATCCTATATTTTTCTTTGAGCTAACATGCTCCCTTTTAAGTATTTTATTGCTCAGACTTCCACGTGTTGCTGGTAATTTTGTTAATATAGTATCCACAAAACTACAAACAATCATTAGATATTATTTATTTAATAATTGTCTATTTATATATTTGGTATAAGCAGTAAAAGTGACAAGCCATAAATTCGATGGAAACAAATGTACATAGGCCAAAAATAAAAGTCACAATAATAGATATGTAAATGAAACCAAAATTATAACAAGGTAAACCAATTGAGAAATTAACAATACAAATAAAATACTAACACAGGAGGCCCAGTGGCCGTAAGAGTTAAGGTGTGAGCACTTAACACTCCGTGCCAAGGGAATGGGTACGATTCCCACTTAGGGATGGTGGCTTTTCTTTCGAAAAAAGGAAATGCATCAGGCCTATCCTGGCTAGAAATGGGTGGCAACCTATAGATAACCCGTCCTAAAATTCTTAGCTTTCTTAAAATTTAAATTAATTTAACACAATTAAAAACATCCAGCAGTGTCTGTGCCTATTTCTTTGCAAGATGGATTAGTGCAGTGAGCATCTGTTTTAAATTGGATGTTGAGAGTTTGGATGTTTTTTTATTTCTTAAGATTATAACTGTAAAAGTAACGAAAGAGCATGAAAGAGACCTTCCGAAGGCATCTAAAGATTTGTAATAAAATTACATATAATATTGTATTATTTAGAAACGCTAAAAATTATTCCTTCCTATTCAAAATAGCAATAAGTACGAAAAAAATTGTAAAAAATAGTTACTGTATTTCTTCCGTTCAAGTAGTTGATTCGCCATAGTTGCGAGCAACTGAAATAAATAAATAAAAAGTTTTATTTTTTTAATGGTATTTTTCGGATGCTTAAAATGCATTTAGGACATTCATATTCTAGGAATAAAATGTTGATTATATAATAAGATAACCCTCAAAATTTCGTTTAAATTGGATTGATAGTTTTTGGATAATAATTTTGCAATTGGGATACTCTCAAAAAAATTAAATCTAGGCCTATTAGTTTTTGCTGTTTAACGAACACATTCAATACTTTGTTGTCGCAAAATTGTGGCAGCAATTGTAAACACAATAATATAACTATGAAAGAGGGTCCCTTTTTATACCTAGAAGGATTAATGAAGTACCATACATTTTATGATAAGTGCATCCTCAACAGTCTAACTAATATGGAACGAAATATTTTTATCTCAGGATCCTCAAAACCTATTCCTTTCTCAAGGTCACAATTGGTCCAATCGAAATCTTGTCAATACTACTCTTAGGTTAGATGGATTGAGTGATTGACTCCATTAGAGAGGGTAGATCGAACCCCCCTCCCTAAAACACTCAGAACGGCGCTACTAGCCAAGGTGTCCTAATGACTTAGCCATATCGACCGGTAAGTGGAACTTTAAAACTCTCTAATCGCGCACCAAGAATCTCCAGCTGTAGATTCGGTGCCTCCTGGAATAATAATTCCAAAGGGGTTGACTGGAGAAGCAGGAGCAGGAAGAGGAGGAGGAGCAGCCTCTGCCTCCCTCTCTCTCAATCTCTCCTTCTCACTCCCTCCACGAGAATACTTAATTACTCGGAATAATTTGTCGGTCCCGGCATTGTTCTCGGGTCCCGGAGCCTTCCCTGATAATGATACCAAGGACCGTATATCACCGGCAATAAGGCTCTCCGGGATTTATGCCTAAGCAATTAGCCTTAAGTTCCTCCAACGGGAACTCCTCTCCGCCCCCGAGCCGTAACCCTCCCTAGGAAAAACCCGGCGAGCAACAGCGTGATTCCATTAAAAACAGAGAGAGGGTCTTTTGTCGCGGTGTGCTCGGCGAAAAGTTTTTCGAGAAGCCACTCCTAGTAAATTATGTTACAACTTCCACAGGGACAGGGAACTCTCTGTTTCAACTTGGAGAACAACTTTACCGTGTTACAAACCCGAAACACAACAAACTTTTTATATCAACACGACTTATAGCTTCTCCCTTATTAATACTTCTTACATTTACTCCGGTAAAACATCTGACATATTAAATGGAAATTTCTATAATTTAGCAATTAGGTATATTTAATTTTTAAACCTTTATTTTAAAAAAAAATGGGACTTTTTGGGAAGACCACATCCAGTTACTTTTGAAATAGCAGTAGTGAATGTTTTAGTGATTCAGTGCATGCGCATAACTCCTTTGCCTTCCTATTGGAGGATTCCGATGACCAATTGTGTTGGTTCTTTCTGGGAGTGAAGTAACCTTCAACAGTGAATTAGCGTTTTTTTTTTTATGAAAAAGCTCTGCTTATGTTAGTGAGGAAAAATGGGTCTTTTACAATTAGTTCGCGATGTTCCTGACAAAGAAAAAGCGATTGGTTTCTTACTCGCAAAAATTAATAGAGTTCTATTAATTTTAGCGAGTTGGATAGACTAGAGTCGCTAAAATTAATAGAATTCTATTAATTTTAGTGAGTTGGATTGACTAGAGTTTTTATATCTTCTTGAGCGAGCGTAGCGAGCGGAAACGCATATCACGTATGCCCATAATGCTAAATAAATGTAAAATATCCATAAAGAGAGAGAGAGTAAAGAAATAAAATATGTGTTTACAAATATCATTGTTTATGTTATCCTTCATAACCTGCAAAACAGTTAACATTAATGCTTAATAACGTTTTTCGTAGTTGAGAGATTTGATTTTGATAACATTAACCTTTTTTACTAATAAATATTGCTTGCCATTATCTAATATGGATTATAACCGTAGATAACGAGTAAAGTAGTAATAGATAACCAGCAAAGAACCTCTAAGCTAATCAGTAAGCTTATCAGCGAGTACGAGTAACTGTTATAAATCACTACTGCTACTTCGAAAGTAACTGGATGTGGTCTTCGCAAAAAGACCCCAAAAAATAACTCAGCAGCCAACGGCCATGGCCACGTTGAATGCACAGGTTGATCACTGAAGTTAAGCAACGTCGGGCGTGGCCAGTACCAAATAGGTTACAGACCACGTGCTGTTGACATTATAAAATGGCGGCAACATACAGATAGCCGGTGTTAATATCCCAAGTGTTGATACGCCGTTAAACATACACAAAAAAAAAATAAATAAAAAATAAATAACTCAGCACATTTCATGGAACAGCTGAGTCTTGAATATATATATATATATATATATATATATATATATATATATATATATATATATATATATATATATATAAATACATTTTAAAAATTGCCAAATGAAAGAACAGTTAGTTCAATAGAAGAATCATATTGAGCGACCTAAAATTTATTTTTGTCGGAAGTCTTGTCCGTCAAAATGAAAAAATGACATCGTTTCATTCTGATATATCTTCGGTAATGGACTTAAAGCCGTCATCTAAGTTGCCGGAAAACAAAGATGCTGAATGTTTCATATTACCCGACAATTTATATTAACCTCCTTTTGGAACATTTTTGTTTAATAATTTCTTTTTTTCTGTTAGTAAAGAAAGTTCATTACAACTGTTTAGATTATGTACTTATGATGGCATTGGGGATTTATATTAAAAAATAAATAAATTATTTGTACAAATGTAAAGTGTATTCCATAATACCCTCCTCTCCTCTATCTTTCGTATAACTCGAGAAATTTTGTTTCACAGTTCTTATCATTGCCTGTGGAATTATCACAAACTTGGATCATACAATACAGTACAATGAGTGATATAAAAGATTATTAAATTTCTAATCATGAATAAAAATGAGATTCCACTGTTCTCCTTCTCCCGTCACTTTATAATGCTTTCCTTTGATTAGTGGATTGCGAAAACCCCTTTTAGTAAATGGTTAGTATGATAGTGTGAGATAACCCCCCTTCCGCCTTTGACATGTGCATACTCCATTCCCATAAATCCCCCCAAACAATCGGCATGACTAAGTAACTCCCATCCTCTCCTGAGAGATTCACCCTTCCACCCCCAAGTTCCTGCTTCCGCCGGCATCGGGAGCTAATCGGCTCTCTGACGCGGAACCTTCCGAACCAATGGGTAGAGGGCGTCTTTGATTTTCCGTCTCGCGTCCCCCCTTGTCGATTCTCTTCCCTTCACTTGCCGGAGTCCTTTCTCTGTGTGAGCTCTATCATTACGGGGAGAAGTCATGGTTTCAGAAATCATGGGGTGATTGTAATGATTCCACTCTTATTCTGGATCATTAAAAGTAAGGAACGACTATCATTATAGTCTTTAGCGTGTATCCTCCCTCAAAATCGTCTCATGATCTCATCCCACTGACGATATCCGAAAGGGCTTAACAGAATGTAGTCCGTACCTAAATTCCTAAAACCAATTTGCAACGAGGACTAAAAACCAACCTGTACATGGTTAAGTATATGCATACTTATATATGTGGGTTTTTCTGTTTGCCCTCTAGCATCTACGAATAGACAACCTATAAAAAGCATGCAAGCTTACTAACGCAAAAACGTCTGTAGTACGATTTGTTCGGCGCGAGTTTTGCCAAAAAACAGTTCCGGTGGACAGATTCTGCGTGTTAAACAACTCGATATTTTAAATCAGACAGATTCGATTGTATCCAATTTCGTCAAAATCGTAGCATTGTTGGGTCCGTTAGCGAGCGAGCAGACAAATACATACATATACATACATGTATATATATATATATATATATATATATATATATATATATATATATTTGAACCACCATTATTTTCGTGATCAATGGGTGAAAGTTTCACTCTTCCGGAATGTGTCATGAGATCGACTTCATAAGTGGATCCTTATTATAAAGGGAGAAAGGATGCACGCTAAAATTGACCGATTTTGATTACATTAAGCACGAATATTCCTTAAATGAAAAGAAAATGGCGTTAACCAGGGGTGTATATAGGAAATAATTTCGGGCGGGGGTATGGAATACTAACAATCTGGAACTTGGAATAGGGCCAACTAAATAGCTTTTACACTAAAAAAAAATTGGTTTTCCTAAGTGATCTTATTTAATTTATTTTTGAATTTTTAATAACATTTTTTCCGATTAAGACAAAATTTCATAAGAGGGGGAGCTGCAGCCCCCCTTATACACGCCTATGGCGCTATCCGAGCAGCAGAATACTGGTTTTTGGTGAACTTCGAAGGATTAAAATCAAAGTACTTACTGTTTTGCTTTTACAGGCTTCCAGGTTCACACTACATAGGTATATTATTATAGAAAATTAAATAAAATCTATATAATTAACTATTTTCGAATATTTAGAGAAAAATATTTGTTGTACTGAGCTAAAAAATAGACGATTTTATTAAGATACTTCAGCGGTTCGAACTTTCCTCATACTTTCTTAATGCTCTAAAACGCATGCGAAATCGTTGTAAGAGGAAGGTAAAAATTTGAAAGCCGTAAACATGTGAATTTCTTAAAATTGCTTAAAATTACCACATTTTTTCAACGAAATGTAAAAAATGACGATTTATACAGTTTTTTTAACCTTTCCTAAACGCTGGCAAAATTGGCATATCGTAGTTAAATCATTGAAGAAAGATCGTCGAGTAATTCAGTCGTTTTAAAAACCAAATATCTAGTTCCCCAAATTGGTTCAAGCCAGCGTCTTGAAGTGGATTCATTGGATTTTCCTCCCAAAATACCCATAAAAAGTACCTGGAATTCTGTAAGGCAAGACCGATTCTCTTGAAAACGACGCCTTCTTGTTAATTTTTTCTTTCATTTAGAGCGCATTTTTTGTTGTTGATGTTGTTTCTTTTTTTGTCTAGAATATCGACGACACTTTTTCTTAGGAGGAGAAACGTCGACTGAATAAAAATGGGGGAAAAGGATTAAATAGATAATAAAATATTGAAAAGAAAATATAATTTGTAATAAGAGGATTTTTTGGGGGGTTTCTTTTTTGTACCCCACTCTTGAAGAATTTGTAATTAAATAAAGCGTTGAACCGTGCACCGAGATCCAATTAAAACAGTGGCCGATGCGAATGGGTCGTAAGACGACGATGGAGGCTCCTTCATTAAAAATAATAAGAGCGAACGCGGAGGATGTTGCGCGACTCTCGGAAGGAGCGAGAGAGAGAGAGAGAGAGAGAGAGAGAGAGAGAGAGAGAGAGAGAGAGAGAGAGAGAGAGAGAGAGAGAGAGAGAGAGAGAGAGAGAGATTGCTTTCAAGAGAGGTCAGCTCTGATGATGAGAAGAGGTAACTGAAAAGCGGGGCATCCTTTCATATGCCTCATTAGTGATGAAAACCACCCCCAACCCCCTAGGAGTCATCCATTCATCGGAACCCACTACTCGGAGATGTTCAAGTAGTGTAGTTTCAAGCCACTTCAAACCACAAGCCTCTCTCTCTTTCTCTCCATTCTACACAAACCGTGTGCCTCTTACTTATCTACGCCAAGGAATTAATTTTTTTTTGTATTAATTTTATTTTTAAGAGTTCCTCGGGGCACGAAATTCTCTACATTTGTTCTTGAAACTAGTTAATCGGATTTCTTAATAGAAGTAAGGGGGAGGGGTTTATTTAGTTATAGTCCGTTGAGAACACGGAAAAGTTATATTGCGCATGCGCTAACTTCTATTTGCAAAGCTGACCTCATTCAAGAAGAAATATTTACATTTGTTTTTAGGGGACAAACGCTTAGTGGTTGTTATTGCCCGAAAACTTTTTTTTAATTTATATATGTATATATATAAAATATAATCTTCATATAACTGTACCTTCGGAATTACATTATTTAGTTTGACCTATAAGTGTTTTGTTTCTTATTTACTTGATTGATGGTTTCCGCATAAAATATTACGGTTTTTTAACAGAACTCTCTTTTTATGTAAAAATATCAATATAGCTTACAATATTGTTTTTATTATTTTTATCTCTTTTTTTCAAAATATATTAGTATTTTCTTAAAAAAAATTTTTTATTTAATTTTCAATTTATTTTTGCTTTCCTTTATTTATTTGTTTTAATTGAGATTATTTTTTTGATTTAATTACTTTATTTATTTATGTGTTTTTATAATTTGTTGTTTTATTTATTTGTGTTAGTTTCCGCCAAATCATTTTCTCTCCTACTACCCTATCTATTTAAACAGGCTATAGGCAAAATTGTTTTCAGCCCTAGCATTTCCCAAATATTGATAAATATTAAACACTATATCCCTTGCCAGACCTCTCAAAGCCTTCCCTGTTTCGAAACGAAACATAATTAGTTTTTATAGTTTCGTGTAATGTTAAACAGCTTTCCAAATGGCCAAAAAGATGGGGAAATTTCTCTCCCTCGAAATCGCGCTTGCGCTATTGAATGGGGCATTATAGTTTGTAATGGCATACATCAGGTTTTGTTTAATATAAAACAAATTCTTACAATTTCGTTGTTGGATATGAAAAACTCCACATATAATTTACTGCTTTTCCTAATTTTTACGGTACGTCTACCTCCTTACTTCTTGATGTTTTATTATGAGTTTCGTTGAAAAATAAATAAATAAAAGAAATTACGCCTTTGCACATTTTTTCTATCTGGCATTCTTAAATTAAATTTTCCAAAAAAACAAAAACGGGTAAACAGCAATGGGGAATGCTCCTCTCCCTGCCTTATCCTTTTTATTTATTTTATGAACTTCCCAAAACTGCTCATGGCTGCTAATGTATTTCTTTTTCTAATACTTCCTTAACTTCAGACGAAACCAAAATTTAAATATCTTCAAATAACTTCTTTAAATAACTGAATCAATAGTTTCAACAGAAAATCGGGAAAACTAATAGTATCCACTTGTATCAGATGTCGCTTCTAAAAGTTCTGAAACATTTTCCAAAACATTTATATTTTATATTTATTTACAGAACTGGCGTAACTCAACCAGATCTATTAGAAACAAAACTGCATTTATACGCATGGCGTCTGACCTACATCTCGCGCAAATCCCGTTATAAACCTTTTATCTGGAGCTAGCACGTGCCCGTTTATACTAAAATGCCTTACAATAAAATCAGTAAAATAAAACGAAAACAAACACAAAGAACCGTTCAACGCAACCAAACCAACACTTTCGAAAGTTTAAGCATTTATTAATATGGATTTTATTAGATTATTAGAATGGACTTTATATGGAGATATATAAAAACATACGTACAAAAATCCCAAAAGTGATACTATTAATAAAATATTTTTTTCTAATCCTTCCTAAACTCCAAACGTAACCAAAATGTAAATAACTTAGTTTGGATGAATTACAAACGTAAAACCCACCAATTTTCGACTGAAACCATAGTTAGCGAAAACGAAAATCAGGAAGGAAAATTATTTAAATCCTTGAAGATTTAATATGTTAATCAACAGAACTTGGAGTAATTTAACCAGAATTATGAGAACAAAAACTCCGCTTCCACGCATGGCGTATGACCTACTTATCGCCCAAATCCCGTTATGAACTTTTTATACTGAGCAAGCACGTGCCCGTTTACACTAAAAGGCCGAACAATAACATGAGAGGTGCAAAAAGGCAACCTTGAGGTGCAACTTCTTCCTGACTGTGTATGTTTGAGGTACTTCTTATTCATGGGGTGTTGCCCTTTGTGAAGCTTCAGAATGGCTGTTGTCTGCCTCTGTACAATACTCTGCTATTGTGTTCTACTGGCTTCCCTTTAATGCACTCTTCAGTGGCCGATCATCCGACCAGCAAATCATTTTGTAATTGCCAACACTCCTGAGGTTTTGGTACAATTGTTTGTTCAGGAACTCTGATCGAATACCATCTTCCTCTTGTTCAATCAGGTTGTATTCCAGGGGGCATCTTAAAAAACATAGCAATACGTGGATGTCGAGAGGAAAAACGCTAATTTTAACAGAAAAAATAACAATAATTCAATTCAATTTAAAAATACCCATAATATATTTTTTTAATTACGTTTTTATTGATCTTCTTTCGCTGATAACTCGGGAAAGTATTCACGCTAGTGACTTTCCCAAGGCGCCAAAAGATTCTTAATGTAACTTGCTATAATACTCCATTATTAGGAAACGCACAACAAACAGTTCTTCTTTTAAAAAAATGTTGATTTACGCATACCCCAATTAGTGCTATTTCAGTTGTTTCGAAAATATTCCCACAGAAATTAGCGATCCCCCTTTGAACATGTGTGCCTGTTCAATATTTTCAAATCAGATGCTCCCTGGAATATTGGGAAAGTTCATAATTCAATTTAAGTTACATTCAATTCGAAACTAGTATTTAAGGAACTGCATAATATTAGCATATTTCCAAATGGGGCTCAACTTAGGCTTATTATTACCCTAATATTTTTCTTAATACAAACATATATATATATATATATATATATATATATATATATATATATATATATATAACTGTCATATATTTTCGCAGATTTTCGAGAATGATGTTCGACAAACAGCTTTCCAGAGTTTCCTTGGATATTCCTTGGAAATGTGTTTAATAGTCATAATAGTGTTACAATTAGAGCATCTTGGAGTATCCTCTTTTAAAACAATATGCGAAATAGCTTTGAGAGTCCAACGCGATATCCGGTAGTAACGACTTCTTCCTTTTCTTTTTTTCGTGATGTTCAGATTTTAGGACATATTCTGACTTATCTCGAAACCGATCGGGAAATCTTAGGAAATTTAAATCATCTATTCGAAATGTTTTTAAACAAATAAGGCTGTTATTTGATTTTTGAAAGCGCAATCTCATTCTGAGAAAATGGTGATAAATGGAGTACTTTCCTCTTAAGGGACTGTGAGATTATATCATAAAAAACGAGTGTCAGACGTTTGAGAACTTGAGAAGCTGGTTTCGGTGCTCCGTCATGTTCCGTAATCCAAGAAAAATGTGTGTTTAAAGAATATATATATATATATATATATATATATATATATATATATATATATATATATATGTGTTAATCGAACACGGAAATTCCCTGAGAGCCCTCGAACTGCGGGTTTCTCTGAGTGTAATTCAACGTGCTGCTCCTCCCCACAGGACGTAGAGGGGTTCGTCCCCTCCCTGAATAGGGGTCGGGCGACAAAAGGACCCAACCCCCCCCCTCCTGAAATTTTTTACGGACACCCCTAGCACGGACGGAGAGAGCAGAGCAGCTAGCCCGGACTAATATTTCACACTAACCTCTGGACCACGAAAGATAACCCCAACGGAGAGGCATAATGTCCCCGTTATAAATCCGCATAAAACTACCCCTTGGGTATTTTACAGGGTGTACCACCATAGCCTTGGGGAGTAAAATCAAGAGAGAGAACTTTTCTGGGGAGATAAATTGCGAACTGGCCTAAACAAACCGATTATTTTTTTATGGAGCCCCTTTTTGTGGGGCGGAGTCCCTCACCTCAAGAATTCCCGGCATTTCAACGGTTTATGCTTCGGCTGATAAATTATATTATGGGAATACCGAGGGTGCAGACAATCTCAATATGTAAGGGTTCCTGTTTTCCCTTAATTTATTAGATCAAAAGAAATTTCGTTTATTTATTTATTTAAGTTTTCTCTATTTTTTTTTTAATATTATTCGTTTTATATACACTGAAGGTAGTGTCGACATTGTAAATAGCGATAAAGCATGCACTATTGTTGTATTTTAAATATTATTCTATTTTCATGCCCTGTAAATAGTGAATGCTTAAAAAGCATGTTAATTTTATTATAGTCCTAACAATATGCTTCTTGTCACTAGGCGTTACCACAACCTCAAACACAAGATCATTGCTCTCCTTCAAGAAAAAGGCTTCCAATGCCATGAAGAGGTCTATGGCGTCGATGATGATGGCTCTTCGAGGTATGCTGAGAACATAGCCTTTCCGGAGAAATCAAGTGCAGCATACGTAATTGACCCTACCATCAGATACGAAAAAAAACGATCCAATGCAGGCAGACGCAACTGACAAGGAGAAAAGGGCAATATACACAAAATGCATAAGGACATACGAGGAGAAATTTGAAGAAGCCTATGGAAGAAGGCATTATACTGTACAAGGCCTGTGGTTCGGCAAGAGAGGGACGATCACAAAAGCCACTAGTGACTTCCTTGAAACACTGGGACTAGATACAAGCAAGCTAGCTAGCCTCGCGGAATCAATTCTTATTGATTCCCTGGGGATTCTAAGCTATCACATTTATGGGAGCTGAACAGCTGCTAATCATCGAAAATCATTGTTGTTTATAGATACCTGGCAAATTCAATAAAAATGTCTCCCTAAAAAAAAAAAAAAAAAAAAAAAAAATAGTACTTATAAATTCATGTTTGAATATAGTATTTTAAAATTTCTTTTTCTTTCCCTTCCTACTGTAAATTAAATTAGCGGATATTCCCAAAATTAATTAAATACATTTTCGAAAGAATGATTAGCAGGCTGTGTGTGTAGCAACCCAATAGACTCAGCAATCTTTATTTGTTTATTGAATAAAGTTTTTCTTTCTTTCTTGATTTTAAAATAAGAAATGTCCAATAATTTCAACATCTTTTGTATTATAGGCGGAAGGTCAATAAATAAAAGACAAAATTAACACAAAAGTCATTTTATTAAAACGACTCTACTTGTTTCGCGTCCCTAGATCCCTCTTCAGAAGCCTTAAAAATGATTTCGTCCTAAATGAACGCAGGTAAATCTTCCACTATCTGGACCACGGGGGTCGGATCAGCCAAGTTTCTTAGACGGCAAATGTTGTCTAAAAAAACACGCAAAAACGTCGGAAAACATTTTTATGGCGATATCTAAAACCGTATTGGAGAAAAGTTTATACCATTTTTTTCCTAAATACTTTGTCGGTTTAGTTCCTCTGAAACGAACTATTTCATTGAAAATTCACCAAAAGTTAGACATTCATCCAAACTAAGATATTAAAATTTTTGTCGCGTTTGGAGTTAAAGAAGTATTAGAAAAAAAAATTCTAGTAAACGTGAGC
This sequence comes from Gonocerus acuteangulatus, assembly GCA_946811695.1. NCBI lineage: Eukaryota > Metazoa > Arthropoda > Insecta > Hemiptera > Coreidae > Gonocerus > Gonocerus acuteangulatus. Next base: position 41,288,041 of record OX328130.1, on the reverse strand, counting down.
ATATAAGGGTGTTTTGTATATTTTCTTTATCATCTCGAAAAAAATTGGAAAATTCATTGTACATTGAAAACTAGCTGAATTGACTACAAAACTATTCCCACGCAACATTTGATAGAGCAATCTCAGTTCGTGAAATCGATGCTTAAATGTAAAAAGTGTTGGTTTCATTTCTTTTAGCGGTATTTTGTACATATTTTCCATAGTTTTTAATTGGTTGTTGTCTTTTTTTTTTTAAATTACATTTAACAGCAAAAAGAGACAAGCAAATAAGAAACAATTTTGTAACGGAATTTCTTTAGAATAAGCGAATAATTAATTGCCAATTGCGAGTCTTGTACTGTCTCTTTTCCTGCATAAAGAGGCTCCTAATATCTCACTTTACTTAGAGATGTCATTGGGGAAAGTTTATTCATTTTTCACGAAATGTTAAAGGGAACATTAATTGTGACTTCTATTCCATGGTTTCCAGATATAAGGACGGGCACATGCGGGCGCAAGGTATAAGGACGGTAACATGCTAAGGTGATGCCAGTCGGACTTTTTCTTATCTAATTTTTGTATATCTTTATTGTACTACACGATTTTTAGCTGTGCTTGCACATAGACATAAAGAGCAAATAACTTCTTTTTGAGCTTATAATTATTAATAAGTCCAACTCGCAGGAATGTCGTCATCGTACGCATTTTCACTCATATCCCTAATGCCGTTAGTAACGAAATAGAAGTTATTGTAAGTTTTGCTTTTTTGTGAAGAATATAAAATCTCGAAGAAAATAAAGATTTAGCACGCCACGACAGGAAACTGACAGTATCTTAAGTATTCATTCGCTCTTCTACGTACGAAAACGAAAAGCCGAAAGCACAACTATTTTTATCCGGCGAGTTTCGCCTGTAAAACAGTGTTTCGGTAGGCGGATTCTGCTGGTTGTAGTCGACTTTTTTAATTACACAAAGTGATTTGGTACTAAATGCTATGAAAATCGGACCAGTTTTGAGCCAGCGAGAAAGCGAACAGATATATATATATATACAGGTCAGGTCTAAGTAGCCAAACTCTACGAGGCGATTGAAGACATAATTTCCAACAAGAAAGTTCATTTCAAGTATGGTCCGATTCCGAAAGATAAAGGAGCTATGCACAACTTTCTGTTTTCTAACGTAGTCATGATTTTTAATGAATAATAAAGAATTTCTCAAAAACAATTCAAGATAATTAAATTATAATTACGCCATCATAAAATAGACAAAATTTCCTTTAAAAAGACAGTAATTTAATTCTCTAAAATCATTATGAAAAGATACTTTCTGGACGTCTAATAACGCACTTCTGTTTTTATCAAAGAATCAGAGTTTTTTCGCGATTTTTTTTCTCAGCCTCCTAACGGACCAAAGATTCAACACTAACAGGAAAACTTCTACATTTAGTAAGCATTAAATCTATGAAAATGAAGCGCAGGTTTATTAGAAAATAAATTGAACGACTGGCTCCCTTTTGTCTAAAAAATATGAAATGTACATTTGTTACTTTCAAATATTTTGTGTGAACAAATTAAAAATTATTCATTTCTTAATGGCCAAACTATGGGAATCCATTGTCCATTCCGTAAGCAATAAATATAACCGAATGAAACGATTGAAAAAGTTTTTCATTTTATAGATCTGATACATTTCAGGTTTTTCAATTTTTCATTGATTTATGTTTTACATGATGTAGTTGGCACCCAGTTTTGACTAGAAATTTTGATCGGAGAATTCAAAAAGATTGCAAGGTAGTTGAATAATTGTAATCCAGAATTTACACATAATTTTAAATGTTTTCAAATAAAATTTGAAATAAAACTAAAAATTGTGCAAACATTGCAGGAGGAAAAAAGTTAATCCTCAGTTCGGCCGCAACATTTGCAGATACACAAGGCCACATTCTCACGGAATGGAATATTTAACAACCCCAATTCGCATACTTGGTTCATGTTAATCCGTATGTCCTGTGAAGATCACACAAGCAGTATCAGTTTCAAGATATCATGTGGTGCAGAATTGAGGACGAATATCTCCTTCAGCCAATCCTGATTCCTGACAGGATTGATTCAACATATTTTTAAACCTCCACACGATTTAAATACGACCGACCTATTGCATTGGAAGACGTTCCGCTTGCACATAGATTCATGGTACCAGATGGATTGCTGTCCTGCAAACAGCAGCAATGCTGTTAGACAGTGGATGGATCCACTGTCCAAGTTTATAAAGGTCCAATTGCAAATTTAGCGAATTTTCTAGTCAAAACTGGGTGCCAAATACATCATGTAAAAGATAAATCAATAAAAAAATAGTTAAACAGAAAATGTAACAGATCTCCCAAATGAAAAACTTTTTCCAATCATTTTTTTGAGTTACTTTTTATTGCTTCTGGACTGGACAATGGATACCCACAGTTTGGACATTAAAAATGAATAATTTTTAATTTTTTCACACAAGGTATTTGAAAGTAACAAAACTACATTCCACATTTTTTTGACAAAAGGGAGCCATTCATTCACTTTTCCCCCGAATAAACCTCCACTTTATTTGCATGGATTTATTGCTTATTAAATGTAGAAGTTTTCGTGTAAGTATTGAATCTATAGTCCGTTAGGAGGCTGAGGAAAACAAATCGCGAAAAAACTCTGATTCATTGATAAAAACAGAAGTGCGTTATTGGACGTCCAGAAAGTATCATTCAACAATGATTTTAGTGAATTAAATTACTGTCTTTTTAAAGGATATTTTGTCTAATTTATGATAGCATAATTAGAATTTAATTATCTTAAATAGTTTTTGCGAAATACTTTCTTATTCATTAAAAAACGGACGGACCATATTTGAAATGAACTTTTTTGTTGGAAATTATGTCTACAATCGCCTCCTAGAGTTTGGCTACTTAGACCTGAATCACCCTGTATATACACACATTTGAACTACCGTTATTTTCGTGATCTAAGGATTCTGAAATGTTCTAGTCGGCACTTCCGGATTGAGTCATGTGGTCAACCGCATAAACGGGGTCCCCCCCCTCCTTTGAAGGGGGAGAGGAAGGCACTAATAAATGCATATAATTACATTCTTTAACTAACAAAAGCAGTTTGTCATAACCAACTAATTCGGCCATGTAATGCACTATTAGTGAGCGATAATTAACACTTTGGCGGCACAGAAAGAAATCCCTTTGAAACTTAGTCATGCCCTTAATAGATGTTAGTCCTTGGAATTTTTCGCTTTTTCAATTAATACCTATTTCGCCGATGGGGTGAGTGAGAAGGAGTGATGGTGCGGCGGTGGAGGGGGATAATGAACGCCCAACAAATTGGAAAACACTTTTGTTTTTTTTTCCAAAGCGCCTCGCGTCGGCGAACCATTTGTTAGGTGTTGGAGGGAATACATTAAGGTGAGAAGAGAGAGGAGGTGGGAAAACCCGGACGGCTTGATTGATGAAAGCAGAGCGACCGGGCGAGAGAGAGAGAGAGAACGAAAGGGAAAGAGGGACAGAGCGAGAGAGTGAGAAAGATTTTTGCTAATGGTCTTTTATTTCAGGTAATGGTGCGTCGAGGTTTTCTGGGAGGGGATGGGTGCACCAGGTGGGGGGCACCAGGTGGGGTGGGGGGCACCAGGTGGTGCAGCTGGGCATCGCTGTCACTAAGGATTACGCAAGCACTGATATGCACATCCGACGTGGACTCATTGGATGAGACTGTACGTGCAAATGGTACACCTGCCTTCAAAAGTAGGTAGTCGTAAACAGAAACAACAATAACTAAATACCAGTTAATGAAGAAATTAACTCATAAGCTATCCATAAGAATAATATAAAGTAAACTGTTTAACTACCTTATGAAGAGAGCTAAATGCTAAAACAGTCGAATCTAGATCATATTGATATAAAATATTTTCGAAGCTACATGTAGCTGACTGACTATATGCATATAGTCAGTCAGCCGGTGTTGGATCGTTTGGTGGAGTAATAAAACTAAAGTTATAAAAAATGCGATTTATGTTTGCCTACGTTTTCGCTCAAAAACAACGAGTACTTACAATACTAATTGAAGGGCCAAGAAGTCAAGGGGTCTAAGTGACATTTTTGGAAGAAATGAGTGAGATAAAGGAATGGGTTGTTAACACCGTAACCTTGTGGGTGGTAAAGAGAAACTAGTGATTTTCTTGTGTTCTCTTGAGTATTGTCACTTCCGTAATATTAAGTACAGAAGGAAATTAAGAGGTCTATGTGCGGATTCTCCAGTTCTTTTGTATATTAATCATAAACAGGACGATGTACCTATGGTGTATCATCGATAATAAACACCTATGGACCTGAGGATTCATCTAGTAAAAATCTAGTGTTTTCTATTCCCACAATTGTTAACTTTGACTACATTTTTCTCAAAACATTGACTCGTTACTTAGACCCCTCAACCTCTGGGGTTCTCAATTAATATACAGATGAAATGAAAGGAAAAATATTATACGTAGCCGAAGATTAATGATTCATAGTGTATATGTGTGTTATAGCTACAGCTAACATTAAACGTACATTGTTACAGATTGAAACATATATGTGACATAAAAATTCTTTATTAAATGAAGAAATACAGGATGATAAGTGGCTTAATGGTGAATTATTCATTAAATGCCAATTTGCATGTTACCAAAATTTTACGTCTGAAATCTGTGCATTAACTCAAGCTCTAGCTACAACACACATTTGACTTGTGTATCATTCGTCGCCATCTATGTATAATGTTTTACATTCATTCCTTCAGAATATAAGTTAGTAATAAATCTGTACTCCTTGTTTTTCATCCCTGGTGAAGGTTTGAATTTCAAGCCGAAACGTATAATTTGATGTGTTGAATCTATTTTTTACCCTTTTAATTTTAACGTATTATTTTATTTTATGTAAGGAAATAACCTAGGAGGTGTGGAGCTCCGTGAATAAATAAATAAAAAAATGTATATATATATATATATATATATATATATATATATATATATATATATATATATATATATATTATACGATTGTGACACTTTTTCTCAACCACATAAACTGGCAGGTCATATATTATAAAAACGTCTATTTCTTATTAATTTATTTTTATTTTGTGCTCTAGATGTTTCGAGCCACTTGACGCCTCTTCAGGAGCAACTTAAGTCAGTACATTTCATTTCAGCCTCAGCTGACCTGAAGGAAGACCTTCTGAAGACTAAACTAATAATCTAGGATGGTCTTTGACAAAACATCTGTTTAAATTCGATAGTTTCATGGTTTAAAAATCGATTTCAAGATATGCTCCAGTTATTTTAACATTTTTTAATAATTAAAGCATTCTCTGGAAATCGATTTTAACCATGACGCTATCGAATTTAAATAGCTGTTTGGTCAAAGACCAGCCCAGACGTGGTCTTGCCTAAAGAAGGACTTTTTTCAGGTCACCTGAGGCTGAAATTAAATGTAATTGCTTAAATTGCTCCTTAAGGGGCGTCAAGTTGTGGATATATAGGATATATATGTAAATATATATATATATATATATATATATATATATATATAAATATATATATATATATATATATATATATATATATAAAGGTATATATATATATATATATATATATATATATATATATATATATATATATAGGGGAAGGTGTCGTACCTTTGACCACTTTGCACAATTGAATTTTTTTTAGCTTGAATATTAAGGCTAAATTCATTTTTTTTATTTCATTGTAATTAGTATGCTATTGTTTATCTTATTTAATTTTTTCAAGATTCTAACTTTACATTTAATATTTTTTATTAATTTAAAAAAAAATAATCGTGCAGTGGTCAAAGGTATAACATGTAGTTGTACCTTTGACCATGGGGTGTTGTACCTCTGACCACGTAAAAACAACACAGCAGTGCAGAAAAAAAAATGTATTGAGCAATATAATAATTATTTGTAAGTTTAATAAATACAGGACATGGATGTAAGCATAATAAAAAGCTATTATTGATATTATGTTATGCTTAATATGCTGAAAAATCCAGTCAAATCGATAAACGTTTTAACTGTCAAGCAGATCCACTAGCAATAGTAGGGTATGAAAGTTAAGCCCCAATGTCTTCAACATCAATATCATACAAATTTTCATCTTCTATCGTAAACTTGTCACTTAAAGTTTGTTTTTTCAAATATTGGATCTTAAACATTGGACATTTAATACCGCAGATCTCTGCACTAAATGTGTAATAGTCTTTTTACTTTTATTTTTAACAAGTATAAAATTTCCTTTTTCCAAATCATATTTTTCAAATTGTTGCTCGTTATCGACTTTATCAGAGAGATCAATGTCACTTTCTCCAGAAGAAATTTCCGTGTACGTATCAGAATCTGAACTGTCATGAGAATAATTTTCTTTTTATTTACCACTTTTTTAGGAAGGGGTTTATTTGTATGTGGTGTCTTACGTTTAGGGTGGTGATTTCGTGTTTTTTTTTTTTCACCTTCAGTAATTAGCTTTTCAGGAATATCTGTCAGGATACGAGGTTTCCCTTTAGGCCGGCCCCTATTTGACATTTTTCTTGCCTCCGCTTTTCGATGAGGTCTTACAACTTCAGGTGGAACGATAAGGGGCGATAGGTTCGAACTGCTACACTGAGGATAAAGTCAGTTTGAACTTATTTAATTTATTATTTTTTAAATTCTTTGAACAATTGAAGAAGCCAATATTAATTTATTTAAAAAAATTGTAACAGAAGAGCTTAAAAGTTGAATTATGTAATAATTACTTAGGTGTGTTGTAGCTTTGACCAGGTCAAAGGTACAACAACTAGTCGTGGTCAGAGAGAAAATGCATGCTAAAAATTTTAGGGTTAAGATAAATCAATTTCAGAAGCTACACCATGTTTCTTATTGTAATAGCTACTTTGTCAAATGATTTCCATCTAAAAGGACAGAGAGTGTCTACGATATCATACACACATTTAACAGAAGATCATCTCCCCTTGATGTTCTAGCATTGTAGACTTATTGAATGAATCACCTACTACAACAGCTTAGGATAAAATGGCTTGTTTACTATAAATGTTATGCTAGTAATTATGTGGGCTTTTGTAGCTGTTTGAAGCCATTATTGTAGTCAAATGGCTGTTGGATATTTTGTGTTGATTTATTTATTGTCCTGAATGGACGAGCCGTGCATTATGAGAGAGGAGGAACAAGTGGCATTGTGAGTCTCCAACTCCCACTGGCGGGTCTTTCAGGGCTACGCCAAATCTGGTTTCTGAATGAAGGCGGTCCCTTCGGAGTCTCCATTGTATTTGATTCTTTTGCTACTTGGTTCCTCTGGGTACACATTCTACAATGGAGGTAATCCTCTATCAGGTACACAGTACGACAGGTGGATCAAAGGAGAGTCATCTTTTGAAAGACGTCCTTTGAAAGTGTTTATTGCCAGAGTCGGGTTTTAATTGCTTCAATACCAGAGCACTGGTTAACAATTTTGGTCCGAAACCAGAAGGGAAACTCTGATTCCATTCTGAGACCAGAAAAACCAGTTTACTAGACCAGAAATACCTGCTACTGGACAAGTAGTTCAAGTTACATGACCAGTTGTACTTGTTCCATAACTTATAAAATTTAAGCTTGGCAGAGATAAAATTAATATATTTACTCCATCGTCAATCAAAAAACTTTGAGATATCCATCAAATGAATAAAACACCAAACAGAAAGGAAGATATAGTTTTTTGACGCGTCAGAATGGCCACTGATTCATACCAACATTATGTCAACAGACCCGAGTTGTACCAACTGTAATGAACAATTATCCATAAACCATCTATACTCAGAACAAAAATTGTACAATATACGAGAATTACTCTGCAATGGTAGCCAAAAAAACTAAGAAACTTATTAGGATAATCAAAGAATATATGAAAACTAAAACATAAGTGACGTATTTTCAACATCCACTCTACTGATAACAAACCGCCTAAAAATTCTTGTAATTTTTGATAGGCAAAAAACGGGGGAAAATTGAAGTATTTCTGTCATATGACGAAATGGTTGACTCTCATTCAGAAGAATAAAATTGTTACTAATTTTAACTGTTATTTTGATAGGCAAATCACAGAAAATGAGTAAAACATAATTAGAACATAGAGTAAACCATTTATTCCACTGCTCCCTATGGTATAATCATACGAAGAGCCTTATTGCTTCCATGGAAATTAACTAGAGTTCAAATCTAGAGGTAGAACGTTATTATTTATTTATTTTTATTTCGGGGTTTTTATCTAAGTGCAAATACTAAAATAGTTCTATAGTTTTTAATATGTAACTTAACGGTGAAGGTAGGGAAGGATCAATAGATTCTTGTAGTCACTGGCAGGAGTTGCTCCCCAAAATTGATTAAAACTTTAACTTATATTTTTGACGTTTCGACCTCATCAGATTCATCATCAGATATCTTAAATTAAGTCAAGTTAATCGTCACACACAATGTGAATAAGACTTGTCCACTCAACAAATTATGAAGATTCTTGCCCGGGTTTAATGTTTGCTTCCAAAATCCAAAATTTATGGACCTTAATTTGAAATTTAAAAAGTATAATAGACTCTAACTCGACTTAATTTAAGATGCCTGATGATGAACCTAAACAGGTTCGAAACGTCGCAAATATAAGTAAATATTTTAAACAATTTTTGGGAGCTACTCCTCCCAGTTACTTCAAGAATATTTTTTAATGTTAATTCATGGCTCACTTCGAGTTAATTATAATTTTATTTATTTCCTGAGGCCCGGTGGCCGTGAGTGTTAAGGCGTGAGCACTAAACACTCCATGCCAAAGGTCGTGGGTTCGATTCCCACTTTGGGGTGGTGGCTTTTCTTTAAAAAAAAAAAAAAAAAAAAAAAAGGAAAGGCATCAGCCCTGTCCTGGCTAGAAAAGGGTGGTAACCTATAGATAACTCGCCCCAAAATTCTTAGTTAAGAATAATGGACGTTAAAATTTAAATAAATAAATTTATTTACTTATTTTTTATTTATATTTATTTTTATAAAATTCTCAGACACTTGTGTATGTTCTTTAACAATTTACAAATATTATTTATACCCTTTTATTTATAAAAGGGCATTATTATTAATGCCCTTTACAATTAAAATTTACAATTATTTCTGCCCTTTTATTTATAAAAGGGTGGTAACCTGTAGATAGCCCGGCGCTAATAGCCAAATAGTTGATGCGCCGTTAGAAACGAAAAAAAAAAATTAATCCCTTATGATATTTGTATGCTAGTAATGACTTCAGAAGGTTTTTTTAGAAGATAAATGAAATTGTAAACTCTTTCTAATAACATTATTTTTACTTCCCGGACGCGTTCATATCATTTTCATTTTGGTTTGTTTTTTTATGTTTAGAATTTTTAATTATTTTTTTTTTTCATAATGTTGCTACTGAACAGACGGAATCAATTCTTGTTACTATGAGCTCATTGCCTAACATGCGAAGCAGCTTTATTTTTTATTATTATCATTTTATTTTCATTATAATATTTAAGGGCTTCGCATCTATAGCAATGAGCCCTAATACAGATAAAAAAACACAGATGTTTCATTTAAATAATGTTAACTTTTTGTAAATTTACATTTTAACTTAAATTATTCGTTGAAAAATACCAAATCAATAATAATGTAGAATAAAATCAAATTCACAGGCTATTAAAATAAACAATCTGAAGGAAGATTGACTTGATTTTTTTTTTTTTAATTAGCGTTCTTTAAATAATGTAATACAGTGTAGATGTGAGGGCTACCTTTAGTGAGTAATGTGAGTAAGGCTTGTGGTATGAGTAAATTGTCACGTCTTTTGTGTGTGTAAGGAAACTTCATTTATATTTGTCGATGGGCGAAGAATGGTAAATATATGTTGCATAAGGCACTTCTATAAAATGGTATTATTTAGAGAATAGTGTACTTCTGCGGTTTATAATATCATAAACTATTCGAAAACTTGTATGTATTGTAGTGAATAATGAAGTAAGGGGTATTTAATAGCGTAAGGTGTAGAAATAAAGAGCGTAGAATGAGAAAACCATAGCTAATTGGTATTTGCATGGGCGTAAACAGGATATTGGTAATTTACAACGCATTGCTAGTGTGATTAAATTAAACATAAGTGATTTCAGTTGGTATTCCTTGCAGAGCTTCCCCTCGTAGGGTATGTACGTTAGGGCTTGGAGGGGTGGCACACCTGGGAGGGGAGTTGGGCCTATTGTCATGTTAACTCCCCCCTCCCTCATTCGGGGAGCTCCCGCGGTTTTTTTGAGAGGTCTCCTTCGCGGGGGGTTGACGGTTGTGCAGCTGTCCCTTCGGTAGCTCCAATCTCGGCGACTTGCAGGCAAGTAGGAAGCGAAATACCCTGTTATTATTGTTCTAAGGAACCCCGCCTGTTCTGTTGGTACAAACAAGGGCTTCGACTGGAAGGAGCTCTGCTCGGAGCTCTTTGTCCGACGGAGGAACTCCTAACGATTTCCGGTCTCTCATTCAGAGGAGCGAAGACGCAGGAAGTAGGTTCCCGATTTTGGCAGGCGACAAGAGGTCTCTCATGTCGACATTGTTGACTTTTAACTTCAAACGTACATTCATTGAATGCTCTAACAGTCCTAAAACCCTGGAACTCCAAATGTCGCAGAGTTAGTCCTCACAAGACTTTGAATTGGACTGGCACTACTAACCCAATCATACGTTTACTCACGGACTGCTGGAAACGTTCATTAACTCCAGGCAACAACAGTCATAAAATCGTGGAACCGCAGCTAAAAATGAGGCCACAGAAGTACGTCCTTAAAAACCCACGAATTCGACTTGTACGAATAACCCAATACCGACAAGACATTCCAAAATACAATATGACATTATCTACAATACGTTTGCTTGAAGACGGCGCCAAACGTACATTCGTTACTGTCGAAAGAAGAGGTAATCCTCAGAAGACTTGGAATAGGACTTATACTACTGACCCAAATCCACAAGACATTCCACAATGTTATAACACATTATCCCTAGAGCGTTTACTGCAAAAATCGAACATCAATTACAGACTTAATCGGTGACAAAACCAACTACAGAAGCTACTACCTACTCTGAAGTAGATTATACCCACTCTCACCTATTGGCAAATCAAAACAATCCAATAGCATTTTTAGCATAAATATGCGTTATAATGCTTTAATTTATTTATTTTTTGAAGGATTTATTTAAATGAAGATGAATTATACACTGATTTTTTATAGCTTGGTCCAAGGACCACATTGATGGATGCATGACCGACTAGGTACACCCCCATTACAAATGGGTAAAAATCTGCTCATAAACATGCGCTAATAGCATAGGCACTGATGCGCCTTAAAAAAGAAATTGATAAAACATGTTTTGCTGTTCTATTTCAAGTAAAGCAAGATGAAATAAATAATTTCAATTTTTTTTATAATTCATTAGCTTGTAGAAATAGACATTAATATGGGAATAAGTTTGAAATTCGGCTACAATAAACAATATGTTAAATCAGTTAGTTCCAGTAATATTATTTTTAACACAGCTATCTTATTAATTATATTATTTAAGTATATATATGTACGAAAACATGTTTCTCTTAACATTATAGCAAGCGGGGGTTTTTTTTTTGTTTTTTTTACCACGAAAATTGGTATAATGCATTCCAATAGCACCCCAAAAAAAAATTAGACCGTCAGGAGGAAGGGGGATTTATCCTAAGCTCATAATACTAATTTGCCGAAATGCCGACAATGCGGCCGTAATTCTTGTTATATTGCAACGAGCTCCGTTTTAAGTAATCGGAATCTAATGCGAAACATTTGTTATTTAAATAAATTCAATAGATGTTTTAAGATCTAATTCAGAACGACCGTTATTTTTAATTTCTTGCTAAGAAACTCAGTAAGCGTTATGTACAAACAAAGAACCCCCCCCCCAAATCCGTCACACAGGAACTGCTTCATATTAGAGCGTCTCCGTTCTCATCCTAAGTGTCATTTGCAAAGCTTAAACGAGAAACAATTAATGTTTTGTCTTCATCATTCGTTCAAAATGTAAATAAATGTAAGATGAAATCTCAAAGCAAAGCAAGATTCCAGAGGTGACAACAGGAAAACTGACTAACCTAAGCAGATACTCCATTTACCTTCTTAGGTTAGTCAGTTTTCCTGTACCGATTTCTCAGAATGAGATCACTCTTTAAAAATCCTCATAAAAACTTCATTTGTTGGGTATTTAAAAAGCTTCCGAATAGATGCTTACCATTTAATATGATTTTCCATCCGGTTTGGAGATATCTACGATACAAATGCAAAGTATCGATTGTGAAAATACGCATTTTTCATTTTCAATCTTTACTGATTGCTGTAGAACTGATGGATGGCAAACTCTAAGTTCACACAGTGAAAGGAGGATGTAACCACTGTCGAACCAGGTCGAATCTGCCTACTATTTGACTGCCCAAAAGCAAAGTAATAAATAAAAGTATTTTCACTCTTGAAAGTGGTGATTTTCACATTCGTTAGTTTGCATTTGTATTGACGATATATAAATAATACATCCGAAAATGCAAGCAAAATCTAGGATATTTCCATTTCCTAGATGGCCATGAAAATTAGATTCCCCTCGTACAAATAAAACGGGTACCTGGAAGCTTAGTAACACAAAAAAGGACACGTTACGATTATTCTACTCGTTAAAGAATTTGACCTTTCTTATCACACAAAGTATTTTTGTAACAAATTTCCTTAAAATCAGTCCACATCTGAGCCAGCTAGACACACATATATATATATATGTATATATATATATATATATATATATATATATATATATATATATATATGAAATATTCTAGTCGGCAATTCCGGATTGCGTCATTGGGTCATCCTGATAAGAGGATTTCCTCGCAATGGAGAGAGGGCTATGAAACCCGCTAAACAACAAAATCGGTCAATAAGAAGATGGCGTTTACTGCGGGGGGGGGGGTTAAAATAAATTAAAACCTATAATTGAATCACCTGTTTCTTACAAACATAATTACCAAAATAATTTTGGTAATTCATATAAACGAGAATAATTTCTTGGATGAAAAGTGGACTAGACATTTCAGCAGATAAATGAACAAACTGATCCGAACAATAAGGATTTCGATGACGCTATATCGGGCTTTCTCAAGTTTCTTAGAGATGCTAATTCAGAGATGCCTGGTCCTATTCACCCTGCTGTAAAGTTCTACAAAAAGAGGAAGGAAAATGCAACTCCCATGCTTGATAAAGGGACACGAACCACCTCCAATCCACAAAGAGCAAATAAAGCGACTAGAAGCCGACGTCAGGAACAATGCAAATATGAAGTGGCCCAATACAATTATTATAATCGGCGAAAGAGAGTGGTAATGGATGTAATGAACGCAGATGCTCCAAGACAATGCCCTCTGAAAATGAAGGAAATTGAGCAACATTTTAGCAAAACATTCGGACTTAGAAACACGAAGATAAGGGAAGATACCTGAAGAACTCGCCTAATCCGAATATAATTAAACTGGATTTAAATTCAATTCACAAGGCTATAAAAAGAACATCCCTTGATACTCCTCCGGGCCCTGATGGTGTTCTTATTAGAACTATCAAGTATTTTAAAATATCTCATATCCTAAAGATTATTGCAGAAATCATGCTCAAAACAGGATATGCTCCAGAAGCATTTCGTCAAGGCCGCACAATCTTAATCTTTAAAGGAAAGGGGCCTTTAAAGGAGATTTCTTCCTGGAGACCAATCACTATTTACTCTATTGTGCGTCGGATTATCGAAAAAGTTTTAGACTCAGAACTTAGAAAGCAAGTAACATTCCATAGTTGTCAACGAGGCTTTGTCAGGGGTCTTCCCGGAGCGCATGTAAATGCACGAGTAATAGATGCCATCCTAAAAGACGCAAAAAACAAAAATGGTGACTGCGCCATAGCAATGCTTGACGTAACTGGGGCCTTTGATAGCATTGGTCATGAGCACATATTGAAGACAGTAGAATCTAGAGGAGTATCTCCTGACTTGGTCAATGTTATAGCTGCGCTTTTGACAAGGAACAAAATCAAAGTTAGTGTTGGACTCCATAAAAGTAAGTATATTAATGTACTCAAGGGGGTTCCTTTATCGCCTACATTATTCAATCTTGCGATTGATCATCTTTACCGCGACATCTGTGACCAACAATTTACTGATACTTATGGCTACAAGCTGGAGAACTCAAAGAGAACAGTCATACTGAATGGGTTTGCTGACGATCAAGCTGTCTGCTGTCGAGATGTAAAATCAGCTGAAAGGGTCATGAATAAAATACAGAAATTTTTTGAAGAGATCGGCCTTGCAGTCAATCCAAACAAAAGCACAGGCATTGTGGTTTCGGAAGGATTGACCACGGTGCTAAAACTGCAAAATGGTGACCAAATATATACGATTGATAAAGGCGAAAAAATCAAATATTTAGGTTGCAAGTTCTCTGGTCAACTGGAATTAAATGAAAACGTGATCCAAAAATTGAAAGAGAATCTGGATAAGATGATAACCTCCAGCCTCCTGAAACCTGATCAAAAACTTAATATTATTAATCAGTATGTATTCCCCATCTTGACCTACCCACTTCAGACTGCTCCCCTAATCAAACTTCGTCCTGCTATTCTTGAAGGTGTGGAAACCATGATCAGAAGGAGCGTTAAAGCTATCATTGGTCTTCCTGCAGCAACCTCAAGCTCCATGACGTATGCACCTAGGAGGTATCGGGGCCTCAATATTGGTCCATAGCTCAGCGTCTGTCCATGGTCAGTGATGATTTATTTCAGTCAGTGTTTAATTACAGTGATGAAGTAGCCAATAATGCAGGACGACTTAATGTCCCAACGTCCTCCAACACCAGTATTAGGAAGGCAAGAAAATCCCTCCGAGAGGAGGCATTTGAAGAATGGGCATCCTGCAAATGGCAAGGTGTTGGAGTCCGGCATTTTAAAGACACTCCGAAGGCGAATAAGTTTATGACTGAAAAATAAGTTTTGGCAGGCTCGGAATGGACTAATGCGATTAAACTGAATGTAAATTATGCACCTCTTCGTGGTGTGCCAGGTGTAAGTGGACGAATTTTGGGTGAAGTAGGGCCCCTCTGCCGCAAATGTAGTAGAGAGACTGAAACACCAGCTCACGTGCTGGGAAAATGCCCCTACAACTCCCTTCTCGTCACCAGGCGGCACCACAATGTAAAAAAAGAAATTCAAAACCTCCTGCAAAAAAAGGACTATGCCTGTTTCGACGAGGTTTACTGCATCGACTCAGAGGGTTCAACTAGATTTATAGATGATGTTTTGGCATTCCATAAGAAAAGTAGAAAAGCCCTAATCGTCGACCCTACAGTGAGGTACGAATGCAATGACCTCGACCAAGCCTCAAAAGTCGACAAAGAGAAGAAGGCTATTTATGAGAAATGCATCCCTTACCTAAAGGAGAAGTTCCTAGAAACTTACGGAGAAAGAGATTTCGAGGTAAGAGGGCTTTGGTTCGGGGCCAGAGGTGCTATTCCCCGGACTACAGCAGAATTCTTCCAAGAGTGTGACATAAAATTCGAACATTTGCACAAATTGGCTGAGACCATCATTGTAGCCTCGCTAGGAATTCTTCATCACCACTTATACAATTAAGCAAAAGGAGGATAAACATGAAGGACCATCACAGGAGAAGATATTCTCGGAGTTACCGATCTGTCTTTTTTTTTCTTCTTCTTTTTTTTTAAATAACATATTTTGGGACTCTTTTTTGGAAGACGAATGAATCTCCTTCAAGGAGTGATAAGTGGGCTGTGAGGTAGCAACCCATTGAAAATGGGCAGCATTTCATTAATAAAAATGATTTCTCTCTCGTTTATATATTTTTTTTATGGCGTATCAACATTCTCAACGAGCAGTGAGATGAGATTCCTGTGCCGGTGGGACTCGAAACCACCATCCCTCTTATGAGAATTTAAGGCGTTAGCCAGTAGACCACGCGTAGACCCTTTAAGCAAAATATTCACGAAAGCATTATACCTTATCACTTTTTTGAAAGATATGCTTAGTTATGTAGTTCCTGCGGGTCAGACCTTTCTTGTTAAGTGCTTACTAGGTAAATGAAACCAAATTTAAAACATGTCAACTATTCAAGCAATGAGATAAATTTTGGTTAAAAAAAAAATTAAATAAACTTATTTTCTGATTGTCCCACAAGAATATAAGGATGACACCCCGAAGGACACGATTCGAGCCATACAATGAGATTTTACGAGGGAGGACACACACGTACTCCCTCTAACTGCGGTTACACTAATTAAAGTCGACGTTCAACGACCTCGGCACGTGTTCGACCTCTAGAGGTACCTGAGAGTACTCACGCCACCAATTATATCTAGTTCAAACAATGAGGAAGGCTGCTGTAATGGAGTCGAAGCGAATTAGTCCGATATTAGCAAGAATCGATGGAAGCGGTTGCTTTGGAGTGGCCTAAGGTCGATAATATGTTTGTAACATAGACTGGGAGATATTTGTCAATATCTTGGGGTGTTAGCAGGAAATTTAAATCTACGCCAAGTAACTTAGAATACGAGTAGACATTTCCAGAATTGAGTTATTTGGTATTTGGAAATAATTTGAAAAAGTCCTTTACGCGGGAGCTTTATAAATAAGCACACTCCACAGCAAGGTGGTTAGTTACGCAGCATTTCTGAAGGATGTGTGTTTAATAGCCTATACAAATACACAATAACATTACTCGTTCAACAAGTATTGTGTATAATGTTTGTCACATTATACACAGTATTTACAAGTCAATATTTAATTCCATAATAAAACAGAACTTAGACACAATGTACCTGTACACTGACGGATCGAAAACAAAATCCGGCACTGGGACTGCAGCAATAGTAGACAATACAACATACCAGATTAAATTACCTCAACAAACCACAGTCTTCACAGCAGAACTCCAAGGAATATTACTAGCACTGACAAACATCAATACTGTACAAGAATACAAAATCACTATATGTACGGATTCCTTAAGTGCTTTACTCTCCTTGGAAAACATCTACAGTACAAACCCAATCATAACAAGAATACTCTCTCATCTTTACACTTCAAACTAATAACAAACACGTCACAATGTTATGGCTACCTGGACATGAAGACATACCACAAAGCACCAGTATAGACTTAGCGGCAAAACAGGCGACAAAAAGACAGACTATAGACATTAACATATTGACAACATCAGACGTATGTACAGCATTACATGCACAGGTCCTCCAAGAATGGGAATTTGACTGGCAGAGATCAGACTCGAAATTAAGAGAAATTAAAAACATTACGAAAGCCTGGTCAAATGAACACCGCATCAGACGTGAAGAAGTGATTTTGACTAGGCTTCGTATTGGACACTGCCATCTAACCCATTCTTATTTAATGGAAAACAAGCAGAGGCCAACCTGTGCAAGTTGTGATGAGACTTTGACTGTTAGGCACATACTGACAGACTGTAGACTGCGTAGTGACTTAGACATTCTTCACGACCTTCACGACTTACTGACTGAAGGTAGTCCATACATCCACAAAATACTTGAACATTTTAAAACTTTAAACATATATAACAAAATATAAATAGTAATTACCAGAACTTACTTTTTCTATCCTCCCCTTTTATTATAATTATTTATATATATATATATATATATATATATATATATATATATATATATTTATAATATTTATTTTTTATTTGTTTTTTGTTTTGTTTATATTTATTTAGTTTTCAGATACAAACAAACTATGCAATAATTTCTATTACCTGTTCAATTTATTTATTTTTTCTTCTTATTTTTATTTATGTTTGAATATACATTTATGTCTATGTAGACATCAATGAATTATATACATATATAATATGTATAAGATTTCTGAACAAACTTGCACAACAAGAAATCACTAAAATAGTTTGTTTATCTAATACCTAATGTTGTGTTACTGTTTTGATAAATTTTTGTTCTTTTTTTTTTTTTTTTCACCGCTGAACAACACATACAAAGTACACTTACAGAATTAGAAAAGTGGAGTGGTAAAACGGGTTTCAGGTTTTCCAGAGACAAAACAAAATATATTGTTTTTACAAGGAAAATAAATCTTCCAGCCCCCCACCTTACAGTACATCAAACACACATTCAACATACAGAAACACTCAAATTCCTCGGACTAACACTGGACAAAAAATTAACGTGGTTGCCCCATTTGAAAGAGCTCCTTAAAAAATCCAAAAAATCTTTGAATTTTTTGAGAGTTCTCAGTAGCACAAAATGGGGAGCTGACAAATTTACGATGCTTACTCTGTACCGGTCTTTTACCAGATCGCTTCTCGATTACGGATGTATAGCTTATTCTTCTGCCAGCCCAACCACCTTGAAACTACTTGACACAATACAGAACACAGCACTAAGAATTGTCAGCGGTGCATTTAGATCTAGCCCAGCAGAAAGCTTATGTGCCGAAACTGGTGAACCTCCACTGCAGTACAGACGTCGAATGATATGTAATAAATTCGTATTGAAATGTAAAGCTATTGGAACGCCATGCGTCACTGAGTTTTTATATAACCAATACTCCGAAAAATACACCGAAAGAAACGTTAAGCAAAAGCCACTCTCATTACGAACTGAAGACAATCACAGCGACCTAACTCTCTTCCAAACACCTGTTCACACAAATAACATTACTGAGATACCTCCATGGCGACTGAAAAACCTTAAACTAGACTTAACACTGACAAAATACAAAAAATCAGACCCAACTTCTTCGACACACTACAAAAACGTATTCAACTCCCTGTTCAGGCAAAATAACAAGACTCAGTACATATTTACGGACGGATCAAAAACTAACTACGGGACTGGCGCTGCCGCCATCACAAGAAACGAATCCTATCACATAAGATTACCCGATCACACTACTGTTTACACAGCAGAACTACACGCAATCCTTTTAGCACTCAAAAACATTGAAGATACAGACACGAACGACATAACAATATGCACTGACTCATTAAGCTCCTTACACTCAATGACAAACATTTACAGCACACACCCTATTGTCATAGAGATTTTTACACAATTATTCCAACTACAAACAAAGAACAGACATATCACTATGTTTTGGTTACCTGGACATGAAGGGATTTCACAGAGCACTACAGTAGACTTACTAGCGAAAACTGCAACTCAAAGACCTACACCTGACCTGAACAAAATGACAGCAACTGACCTATGCAAACTAGCTGAAAATAAGACAGTAAACGACTGGCAGACAGAATGGACTAACTCTCAAAGCAAACTGCGGGAAATAAAAAATACAATAATACCCTGGTCAAGAGAAAACCTAACAAGACGAGACCAAGTTATTATTACAAGACTTCGCTTAGGACACAGTTTACTAACGCACTCCTATCTAATGGAACGACAAGACAGACCTGTATGCGCATGTTGTAACGAGACATTAACAGTTAAACACATACTTACTGACTGCAGATTACGAGACTACCTAACAATTCCTCATGACTTACACGACTTACTTGCCGAAAATAGTCCACATATTAACACCATACTAGCTCACTTAAAGACAATTAACCTATATTCAAAAATCTAGCCTTATCTCCAATTTACCTCCTAAAGTTAATTTAAAATAATGAACGAAATAGCCTTTATAAAATCATTTACATTTTTAAGAAATTAAGTTAATTAACCTACATTTAAATATAAAGCCCTATCTCCAATATAATCTTACCTCTTCTACCCTCCCCCCCACTTTTTTTTCCCCTCTTCACACTCTATTTAATATCTATCATATTACCGTATTGTTATTGTGAAATATATTATATAAAACATGTTATTGTTATTATTAATTAGCTCACTAATGTACTAGCTATCCTCATAAAATGTACTGACTTGTTATATATACAATGTGCAAAAAGTATTTTGTAATATCTTGATGTATGTTAAAGAGCAAGTCGCCAAAAGTTGCGAAACTCTTAATAAATAAATATCAATATCAATCATCATAAAATAAATAAATAAATAGTGTTTGTCACTACATATTGTACTAAAGTATGTTCCTAGAATATTGCAGATAGGTCAGTAATGATGGTCCCGTTGTGTCAAGTCCTGACAATACAGAGTTAATTATTATTGTTTTTATTTAGTTGTGCAAACCTCCTCTTTAGTTGGGCATTACATATATATATATATATATATATATATATATATATATATATATATATATATATATATATATATACACACACACACATATAAATATATATATATACATACATACATATATATATATACATATATACCGTCGGAATCTGCTGACTGCTGCATCAGCAACCGATAAGGGCAATATATATACGCTCCTAAGGAAACCCCTCCTCCCCTTCTCTTATCGTGTCGGTGTCGGTGTCGTAGGTGAAAAACACGAAGTGTTTTTAGACAAGCTTCCAGTCTTTTAAATCATGTCGAGCAGTGAACAGGTTCTACTTGACGTCGCTGAAGAAGTAGAAATCAGTCAGGCTGATCAACAGAAGACCAAGAAGAGGCAGAAGACGGATCACAAGACAACAATACAGTTAAGTTGGGAAAGTATTGTTAATTTCGTATTAACTTATAATATAACATGGCAGACCCTGAAGAGATTTATTTTGGATGCTATGGCGGAGGATATGGATCTGAACATTGGGAATACATTACTGAGGATGGTGCAGACAGTTATGACCTGTACCTGTACAACGGAGACCGATGGGTCAGCGCCTGGAACATCATACTACGTAAATCTACCGGAAATACAAGACTTTTACAAAGAATTGTTCCCATTAAAGAGTATAGAGAAGTCAATTCCATCATTTCTGAAATCGATAAAAGCGATAGTCCATACACGGTCCATATCTCATTCCACCGACTTAACGGATTCGACCACTTGCATATCTGGCACGTCTGCGCTTTCTCCAATTCATCGTGCAGATGCAGAGGAATACAGCAACTCAACACCTCCGGCTTTAAACATAGGAATTCCAACCGAAAGGGAAGGTACGTCACAACAGACATCTTGCTCAATACCTTTGCATATTCGAACTCTCAAGGACGAAAAGTACTATATTCAAGAATCAAAGGCAAAGTCTGGTTCGTATATAATACAGGTGAAAGTAATTCCTTTCAAACCTTGCTTGCAGGAAGACAAGAACAAATGGTGGACCAAGGCGTTGACGATGATGACGTCTGTTCTCTCGGAGGGGAAGGATATGATGGAAATCGAATACCTCAACAGGCTGTTAAAAAAATTGGAAAAAAAAAACGTTCAACAGGGAGAAAATTATCAGGCGTATTGGAAAGCCAAATATGGACATTTCTATCAATGAATCTCTTCACGCCCGTAGAACTGTGCACTAAATCAAAAAATTGGTTCAAACAATTTCGATTTCTAGATGTAGAGGGTAAACCATTCAAAAATGTACTCAATGTATATAGATGTTTTATTTCTAATTTAAGTTTAAAAGAAATTGTCTCGTGTCATTATAAGTATAGAATGTCTGCAAAATACAGTTGTACAAGACATGACGACAGAAACATTCAGTACTACGAGCCCCACGAGTCGATGGAAATTTTAAAAAATTTCTTTGGCTCACAGTTCACAGAATACGAGACAAGGAGATTTTTAGAAAATCTATACGACTTATTAAATCATTCCGGTAAAAAAAAAAAAAAAATGCATAGAGTTGGTAGGGCCGCCTAACTGTGGTAAAACCTGGTTTGCATCCATTATAGGCGAATTCATGTTAAATGTAGGATACATTGGGAACGCTAACAGATATAACAATTTCCCCTACAATGACTGTGTGGACAGAAATTTTTTTAATTTTTGACGAACCCAACTTTGAGCCAGGGGCTCTAGAAACATTTAAATTATTATTTGCGGGGACAAAAACTAGTGTAAATGTAAAATATAAATCTAATTCTGTACTTCAAAAAACGCCAATAATGATTTGCAGTAATAAATATGTATTTCCAAACAATGATGCTTTCAATAGCAGAATGTGGAAATACACATTCAAACCTTGTATATTTTTAAATAATTTAGAAAAACAAATTCATCCTTTGTCAATTTATTTATTATTTAAATATTTAAATATCAATGACTGTGTTGTTAATCTGAATGTCGATTACGATGATTACAAAGATGTTTTATGTTGCGAAAGCATTTCTGATTTATCTGTTACAGATTCAGAAAATGATGATTAATGTATTTTTTTATAATTATAATTAATAAATCACAATTCCAATGTACTCTTTTTTTTTATATATATATAAATGTGTGTGTTATATGGTGCTATGTTTCGTCACTTGGATCGTATTTTTAGGTGGAATGGCTTTTTTTCCTCCAGCATTGGTAATCCTCTTCTACTTCGCCAGCTATTTTTCGCTGGAATCCTCTCCAGCTTCGTCAGGCAGGCCATCGTTTCTTTTTTGGTTGTCCATTCCCTTGGCAACCATCGAGGTAAAATGGCCTGTCTGACGAAGTTAGTGAGTATTCCAGCGAAATATAGCAGGAATGAGGTGAAGAGGTGTGTCGCCGCAGGAGAAAAAAGCCGTTCCACCTGAATTAATATATATATATATATATATATATATATATATATATATATATATATATATATATATATGGTGGTAGCTATGTATATATATACATAGCTACCACCAACCAATTTTAAGGAAATTTTTTGCAAAAGTACTTTTTGTATGTGTGTGATTTCAAAGGTGAAGTTCGTTGACTAGCGGAACATGGGGTCTCCCGTGGGCTAGTGGATAGCGCCTTAGATTCATAAGCGGGAGATGGTGGGTTTGATCCCCACCGGCGGCAGGAATTTTTTCATCTCAGGGCTCGTTGCGAAAATTCCTGGCTGCACCCTGGATGTCGGCGCTGATGGCCCAGATTTGTCCATGCGCCGTTAAAAAACAAAAAAAAAAAGTCTTTGCTTTACAAGGTTTCCATAAACAGGTTTGATATGTACTGGAACGTGGGAAATCTTATATTAATTAATTAAACTGTTACTAAGGCCACAAGTATAACCGGATGAAAATGGGAAAAAATTGATTTTAGGATATATTCTTATGTATCTCGAAACCAGTTGAAAAGTCGCAGTAAATTTAGTCAATCTATTCGAAAGCTTATTAGATTTCCAACAGATACGATTTTTCGAGAGTTTTGATATAGGCAATTCGCAGAAATCGGTGCTTAAATGAAATAAGTTTTGCTTAGAATAATGTCAGTTTCATGTTGATGCGCCAAAGCTTACTTTTCTATGAGACTTCATTTTAAATATTCTGGACCATGTGCTTGTTTAGGTTAATATAATTTTAGTTTGAATTAGGTCGAAATACCTTTTTTGAAGACTAGTCTTGCACATTCAGTCATCCAAAAAAGAAGGAGACGCAAGAGTTGATATTAGCTATATATTAAAAAAAAAAAAAGAAGAGAGAGATTTTAACCTAATTTAGACTAAAAGTACATTAACCTAAACAAGCACATGGTCCAGTATGAAAACAAGATCTGAAGAGTATAATATAATAAATAGGCGATAATGCACAATTATACAGATTGACAATGGCTTATAACCGAAACGTTTCTGTAATTTGTTTTAAAAAAAAACTTAGTGTGCTGCATGCCGCACCGTCTGCAGCTTGAAAATAAAAATATATTTGAAGCTGTTACCAACTTCCTACAACATCTTAGTATTCAACTTAGGATCTACAAAAAAACTGTTTCTGTATCTGTACCCCGGAGGTAAAGGACACCATGTTAATTTTTTTTTTTTTTTTTTTTTTTTTTTGCTCAGTATGCGAATCATAGAAAAATGATTTGATGTTTTCTTCAAATATCAGAATAAATGTTATAATACTGTGACATAAGTTTAATGTAAAGATTTTTTAATGAAACAACACCATTTTTAGCGAATATGGTTCAACTGTGCCTTCGCATAAGTGAGGAAACTTGTTAATTCGTGGCATAAAAATGTTTATATGAATCTAGATGTTTTGTTGATATTTTTGCCTCCTTCTAAGATTGTGAAGCATTGAGGAACAAATACCGTTAATGTTTTAATGTTGTCACATATGTTTATTGTAAGTGTTTGGGAATGATATAATACCATTTGTAGAGAATTTGGTTTAATTGCCTTTCCGTCTACACGAGGAAACTTGTAAATAGGTGATATTTAAGTATTGGTATGATTCTAGATGTTTTGTTGATATTTTTTCCTCCTTCTGAGTTTGTGAAGCATTGATGAACAAATTGACGTTCTCATTGATGAAAACCGTTAATGTTTTTGTGTTGTGACATACGTTTATTGTAAGTTTTTGTGAATGATATAATAACATTTGTAGAGAATTTGGTTTAACTGCCCTTCCGCCTACACGAGGATACTGATATTTTTGCTTCCTGCTCATTTTTAAACCATAGAGTAATAAATTGATGTCTCCATCTAACACAATAATAAATGTTGTTATATTGTGTTATATGTTTATTGTAAAGATTTGTGAATGATACAACACAATTTTTAATTAATTAGGTCACACATGACACCTTGAATTTTGCAATGTTTTTATAAATGAAAGTGGGGTACAACTATTTTTCTCTTTTCCCATCTCACAGAGGAATACGGCTATACAGTAGGTAGCATTTTGTGACAGTTGGAAGACTATCAACAGGTTGCATCAGTGATTATGTTTGGTAAATCACAACAACTTGCAAAACTTCTTTCCAAGATAAGGGTTAAACTGCCTCTCCGCCCTAAAAGGCCTAAGGAAACTTGTTAACGGTTGGTATGATATTTTTGGCACCTGCTGATTTTATGAAACTTCGAGGAAAACATTGATGCTTTCATTGAAGAAAACCGTGAATGTTTTTGTGACATATGCTTGTTGTAAGGGTTTGTGAATGATTTAATGCCATTTGTACAGTATAAGAAGAATAAAGAGACTTGTCGCGTGCCACGGACCTGTTGAAGAAGCAGGCGGTTTCTATTCGAATTAAAATCAGTAGGGAAGAGCGTTCGGGTTGGGGGGGGGGATATCCGCGATCACAAAGCCCTTACTCCGCCTATTCAAGTTTCTATAGGGCTGGTACAATTCGTTTAAACTCCGCGTCCTTTCAAATCGATCCTACTAGCCATCGTCTTAAAAGGGTCTCAATATGTTTGTCAGTTTGTATTGGTTTTTCTCAATTCACTGAGTTAATCTTTCAGCGTTGGAAGTTCGAATGTGTTGAGTCTTTAAATTCTAAAACGCTCAAAAGTAGATACTAAACATCCGTCACGTAGGATTTGCGTAACAATAAATATTTTGGCCCTTAACACTCTTTTTAACCGCTGACTAAAGTATTAATATAAAAAGAATCTGCCGACTTAGGTAAGTCAGCTGCTTTCGAGAATACCGTTATTACATTAGTTCGGAATTTTATGTTACTTTAGTTACAATAAAGAGGGACATGAATAATTTATTCTGGAATGGGATATTTCAGGTAAACACCTACTCCTAATAGACCTATTTTGTTTATTTTCATCATACGAATCTCTCGTTATTTTCGGGTGTTGTTAAGTGAATTTCTTTGTAATGTAGGTATTTAATTATGATAACTCCGCCTTTTCATATTTTTACAATTAGCTTAAAGTCCGTATCTTTCCAAATCGAAACTACCAGCTATTTTCTTAATATGCATATTTTATATATATATATATATATATATATATATATATATATATATATATATATGTATATATATATATATATATATACATATAAGTCTAATGTTTAAGATATTTCTGAACAATATACTTAATGAGTTCCTTAATGCGATGTCCCTATAGTTATTGGGCTTGTCTGTGGGGCTGATATTTTTTTCGGCC
>OX328130.1:41202637-41261757 GCA_946811695.1 Gonocerus acuteangulatus | reverse complement strand
CTCATATTTTCTTTTATTTTTCGTTTATGGAGTTTTTCTCCTTATCAACTTTTTTACTGTGCCAAAATTAGGAGTGTGGCTATTTTGTGTAGAAACCTCCATTGCAGTTTTGTTGTCAGTCCCGTCAAGGTTTTTGGCATGTTGTTTAACTATCTTTTTCAATAGTTGTCCAGAGAAACATTTGGAGTCCATGTATAAAAGAGTAGTAAAGAATGTGAGTGTCTTATTTGAATTTGTCTTTCTGCCACATATAAATATAAAGATTTTCTATTTTAAATATATATATATATATATATATATATATATATATATATATATATATATACTCTAAAATGACGAAGTTCCTCCCAGCCATATAAGACGATAGTACCCTCAATAAAAGCCAAGAAGGCTATGACTGAAGCAGCTTTCTATGCCCCCATTCTCTGTAAGGTTGGTGTATGTATGACGGGATGTCAACGCACGTCCCCAGCATTCTCATTTAAATTGTAAAGGCTCGCTAAGACCACACCCTTGGAGGAGAGGCAGAATTCAACACAATTACATGAGGCTTCATGAGTTATGTATGCTACCTCTTTCCCTCTCTTTCTCTTATTCAGGATATGATCGCCCGCTTGAGGTGTTTGCTTCACTGAAAGTAGGACATATAAAACTAATTGTGACACATATGTGACAGCCCATATAAACTTTAAAACATTTTCATTAGAAGATATCGTTGCATATGTAGATTATTTAGCCATAAGATTTAAATAAAACTATTTTTTTTTTAACGAGATTTTATTTTAAAATGAATTTTTATTAACTGTTATAACACAGCCTGGACTGTCTCTACCTTGGATAAAATGTGTTTTAACACGCTTCAATGAACTATGCAGTCCGCGGATTTCCTGTCATTAGATTTAAGTATTTATATATTATATAAAAATGTATATGTTTACACACAAAATTGGAAAAAAATATAAGAAATAACTTACTAAAAAAATAACCAAAACAAAGAAAAGGAATAAAAATATATAATGATACTTTACAAAATATATACTTACACGAAAGGGAAAAAAATGATGCAGGGAATTTATTCAAGAAGCATATTTCTGAAAAAGTCAGCCGTCTCATGCAAGACACAAACCCCCATCTTCGGAATTCATCTTGCTTTCCTCTCTATCGTCGAATGACTCTGAAGTGTATGATTTTTGTAAGACTTGTATATATTGCTCAACGAAATCTAAAAATTGAGCTAAATTTCTTGCGATGACAAATCTTTTCAAAAGCCAAAGCTTTTCAAGTTAAAGAAAATTATTGAGACAATGTTATGCTACATTTTTGTATTACACAGAATAGTTTTATATATTACTATTACTTTAGACACACACACTAAGCACCTATCATCTCACTCGTCGCCATCCATACAATCGAATTGCCGTTCAAAGCTAACAACCTAGAACTTAGAATTGTTAGCCAACTAAAACGCTATTACATTAAAAAAAAAAAAAACTTCTGAACAAATTGATCTTATTTAATTCATTTTTGAGGTTTTTAAGACACATAACCAATTAAATCATAATATTGGGGGGGGGATGGTTAGGGATGGAGAGACAGCGCTCCCTTATATGATTATAACTGTTGCTTTCCCGAAGAATGTGCAAAACGTTTGCAGCTCGTTTGGCAAAGATTAATTCCTAGGACATAAACATAAAAATAAAATCTCATGTACGAGCCGGAAGGTCAATTACTAAAAATAGAATTAATGCTTATCCAAATTGTTTATAATTACTCCACATATTTCAGGAGCTTATAACTATTCATTTATTTTATATCAGGCTTTAGTTAAAAAACAAAACAAAAAAAAACACATAATTCTTAGATAGAATTTATTAATTACCGTTTAAATAGTGCTTCATCAAAAGTGCTTCCTAAAAATAGTTACAGCCTCAGTAAAGGCCGTGTAATTTTTTTTTTTTTTTTTTTTTTTACTTATATGTATATATCACTTTTCAATTACCATTTATGGTGACATAATTAAAAATTATATACAGCCTATGTGGTACCTACCCCTGCAGACAAGACTAAAATATGATATTAGGGTGCGTTTACATCTGAACCTTCTCGCATGAAATATATCTCAGGTGTAGGATAGATAATTATTATATCCGACACCTGAGATATATTTCCTGTGAGAAGTGTCAGTTGTAAACGTACCCTTATTGCTCGTGATAGAAATATATATATATATATCAGACATAATTTTTTTGCAGTTTACATTAGTCACAATTTCTGTCTGACGTAAATATCCTGCAATAACTATCAGATGTAAACGCACCCTAAGAGATAAAAAATATGGGAGCTGGTGTATTAGCTAAACAATCGATTCTAAAATGTGATTATGTCGATTTCATGAGGAATTATGTAAAATCGATTGGTGCCATCTTGTTGTCTAATTATTTTATTTTTTTCCCAACCAATAAATTTTCAAATATGTCAGGTAACTGTCATTAGTTTTTATTAACAACGCCTTTTTTATTTGTTGTAATAAATTATATCTTTTATTTTCACTGTTGGGGAGTTTTTGGTCGGGATCTATTGTGTGATTAACAAGTGTAGATTTATTGCCACCTTGATTTTTAGAAGGCTGTTTTAATAATGTCTTTAGGAATTGTTTATTCATGCTCATAAATAGTAAACACATTGAAATATACTTTCTGCGCATATTGAAATCGGGATTGGAACCCCGAGCCGTGTTTCCCGTCGAGGTGTCTATGGGAATTGTGGTTAGTTTCCTTTCCCGCGTTCCCTGGAAGGTGTCGATATGAATTTCAGATGTCTGGCGTGGGAGGTTCTTTCAAATTCAAATCAGAGCTAGGGTGGTGTCGGCTGCCTATTATCTCAAGCCGGAATACGCTCTTCTCGAACAGGGTCAGTATATGTTTATGTTGTGTTGTCTACTATAGCTACCAGAAGGCAAGTGGTGCAGTATTGTTTAATGACAGAATTGTCTAAAGAAAATAAGTTATATCGGCCTACAAGAAGTTAGGGTTGTCACCAGGCACATATTATTATTCATAAGTTAATTTTTGTTACAATGCAATCGCTATTCGACACAGTTAAATATTTTTTTTTTGTTAATTTATTTAGGCATCGCTATTTAGGCGAACCACCTGATTAAAATTCCTCTATGAAAGAGTAACATATTAACAAGTATTGAACTTAAAATGATGTAGTGAAAATAATAAAAGAAATAACAATACATGGATATATTTAGTGTGACAAGGAAATCGTGGAAAACAAAATATATTAGTGTGCTCTGCTGAGTAAAAATTCATAAAGAAGATTTCTCATAATTGGAAACAATTAAAATAATGGACATGTCTTATGGGAAGAAAATAAACATCAGTAATTCCTATGATAATATGTAAATATATTGAATGTACTTAGTGCATTTACATCAGTCGTTTAACTTTTAGTCACAACAGGTTTATGATATTAAAATTATTATAGGTACTGTATACGTTTAATATGGTGTGTTAAAACTGCATCTATGCCTTTGTTGCTTCTAGTGGTTGAAAATAAAGGCTCTTTTTTTTAAGGTTAAATTTTAAAAAAAATCCCGCCCTAAATTCAAATTAGAATGTCCCACCACAAGTACCCACCAAATTGGTAATATTCACATTACAAGTGTCTCCCCGTGGTCTAGTGACTAAAGTATTGGATTCTCATGTGGATGATGAGGTATGAGTCCCGCCTTCAGCAGGGATTTTTCTCATTTCAGGGTCTGTTGAGAAAATTCCCTACTCAACCATGGATATTTAGAAAGGGTGGAAACGAGAAGATAACCCAGCACTAATATCGGTGTGCAGTAAAAAAAAAAAAAAAAAAAAAAAAAAAAAAAAAAAAAAAAATACTAAATTACTTTTTCATAACCCATTAAAATTGTGAGTAACACAGGTCAACTAAAACATATGAGGACCTTAGTATCAAAGTTGGACAACTCCATTTTTTTCAGTTTTGAGATTTTTGTCGATTCTTAAGTGGATTTTTATGCTGCATTCGATTTTACAACTGCTTTTCATTAAAAACGGGCAGAAAATTGGTAAAATAGCGTTTATTTCAACCGTTCAGAATCAAAATATGGACAATTCCAACATAGTTTGGTTTCAAAAAATGACAACTCCATCAGTAGCCAATGAGAAGCTTGCATTCATGCAATCTGTTCCCAACATGCACTGCAAATCCATCATGGCTGAATGTTTATAGTTACTTGTAATAAGTGCATTTGGCGATAATTCTTATTAATAACTAGCTGTTATCCGGCACACTGAGGTTCCGAATGCAGGATTTTGGGACAAAACCTCTAGGTACTTAAATCTTTCTGATTTAGGTATGATTTTTGAAGAATTTCTTTTGTGCCGAGTCAAATGAGACCACTTCCAATTATATGAAATAATTATTTTATTAATAAACGGGCTTTATATAACAACAACCGTGAAAAACAGCAAGTATTTAATTTAAAATATTCATACTTTACTCAAATGGTAGAGCTATGTATCCTTCCAAATATATTTTCAAGAGCTCAGGTGAATAAATTAACAGCTAATGTGGTACTGGTAACTGTTCTCGACATATTCCTCTTTATTTAAATTTTCGCGTATAACAAATAAATATTGACAGTTTCACACTAGATATTAAATAGATCTCATCGTTAATGTTCAGTTATTTGCTATTAAAAACCTTTCAACAACTCTCTGCAGAAAATAATAATGGTTACCTCGTTTTTCATAAAATAATCGCATCACTAATTGATAACTTTATTTTATTAGCTGTGCACAGGTATGGCTGAGTACGGCGATGAAAATTATAGCACAGCCACTTCAATACATGTAGTTATAGGTAAAACTGTGCGAGAGGATAGCTAAGTACCAATAAAACTTAATAAAATAAGGATAATTTAGTTTCATTTCAGTTTTGTCAAACTGTATTTAAATAACATTTTTCATGTCATTTTTAACTATATAATTTTGATTTAATACATTAGACATAATTACATTATATTAAAACACCCTCGAGCATACCAAATTCATATTTGTTTGGTTTCAAAAGAGATAGGTTCAATTTTAAAATGGCTCCCTTTGGTTTCAAAAACAGACAACTCCATGACTTGGTTTCAAACATGGACAACTCCACTATTTAAAGTGTAATTACAGCCTTAATACTTATATAATTTTGTAGTGCCTTTGAAATAATGTTTTTGAGGCCTATAAGAATAACATATTAAAAAATCACCATGATACTGACATTAATATAGTAGATATGGTTTTTTGCCTCTCCTGTAAAAAAAGCAAAAGTGGAGTTGTCTAACTTTGAAACTAAGCTCCTCAGATGTACTTAAAATTTTAAGTACCTACCTAATGAATTTCCGCTCCAAAAAGAATATAAACTTCCTGCAAAAATTTCCGTCAAATATACTTTCCGGTAACGTTGCCAGTAACGGCACTTTCTTTGTTATCTCGGGTTACGCACACGATTTACAGAAATATTCAGGTAGAGTAACAAATTAAAAAAATGAACATTTAGAAATTTGTACATATTTCTGGAATTGCCAGACTTGTGGTGTACATAGCGGATAAAGCGAGGCAGAGTAAAATGACATAATTAATTACACCCGAGATGATTTACACGTGTCCGGCTGGTAACATAATGACTATATGTTGGGAGGGGGGAGCACCCTCGGTTACCACTTTTTTTGGTAATATTAGCAAGTAGCATACCCTCGTTGCGGCTAATGTGTTAATATTACTTTTTATAGGGGGTCCTTTGTCGGTCCACCGAAATTCTCAAAAGGGCTGGGTGGGGGACGTGTTAAGGTCCTGATGTATTTACTTCCATTATGTCCTGGCAGCAACTTTATCATCAGGCGGAGTTTTTGCCGCTTTTAAGAGTAATTAATATGCGTGCTTAAGCTTTTAAAACAGTGTTTTCAGAATGAGGTCCGATCCGTCAAACACACATGTTGGGTTAGGCTATTTGGCCCCCTCCGTTGTGCAGGCAGACATGTTATTATTATTATGGTGGTATTACCTTGAGTATCTTTGGTTAAAAGGACGTTAGTAAGAGAATAAAGTATTTATTTGTTTTGTTTACTGATTTTTTTCGTGTGTTAATGACCCAACCAACTTAATAAATAGCACCTTAATAAAAAAAAAAAAGCATTACTGATTTTGATTTAAATAATAGCAAATTTCATTTTATCGACTTACATTCATTCCCTACTTTGCGTATTTTCAATTTTGTTTTATTTTAGTATCGCTTTTATTTTTTTTAGATTTTATTACTTTATTTTATTATTCTAGGTTTTCTTATTTTATTTATTTTTCATCTTGAATTAATTTTGAATCAATTTAGCTGTTCAAAGAACTGGTCACTTAAGTCATGAATTCTATTAATTCAATATATAACGGGCGTCATTTAAACATTTCAGTTAAAGTATTGTGTTCTAACTACCACGATTTGAGAGGACATGAAGTAAGTAGTCTTATGTCGTTTATGAATCGGTTATAGCTTACTCACACACTCCTACTTAATGGACATAACGTAAAAACCTACTTGTAAACAGTGTAACGTGCTTCTAACAGTTAACGAAATACAGGATGCAGGCTGTACAAGACGGGACTACATAGAAATTTCTGAATACATGACAGACCTTGTCATAGGGATTAACCATTTCATAGACAATTTATATCCACACACACACACACACACACACACATATAGGGTGTTAATTAAGGCCAACCGCAAATTTCTATCTGTTTTAACCCGTTCGTTTATAATTTATGAAGTATTTATTTTTTTTATCCAACCTTAATGTAAGACTAACTTTAATCATTAAAGGTCAATTTCATCAAGAATAATTTTCATTTAATTCTCATGAGATCGCAAAAATAAAGATATTAGTTTTATATATTAGTTGTTTTTCCTCCTAAATATGCAATTGCATTATTGAATTCAGAGATAGTCTCAGTTCCAAGTATACTGTCGTAAAGGAAATTCATTTTTTACAACGTTTCTGAGGTTCAGCAGATTGCAGCTTTTTTTTGGAGGAGGTTCCTCCTAAATATTTGTCGCTAGCTATAGTTTTTGTTAATATTAACTTTTTGAAAAGCTTTAATGGAAATGTATTGCTAATTTCAAGAAAGTAATCTAATATAATGTGTAGAAGCAGAGGAAAGCTTTATACACACAAAAAAAAAAAATAAAGAAAAAACCTTTTCTAAATAACCTTTTAAATGATACTTTTTTTTCTCTAAATAACCTTAAGAACGGCACATGTCTGGAACAAAAAGACAGAAACGTGCGCTTGGCAGCATTTAACTAGGTACAATTTTGGTGTAGTTTCGTCCTCTTGAGTATTGCCATCTACTTGCGAGACGTATATAATATGTAAAACATGTTTTTCATGACCAATGTGTTAAGAAACTTTGACGTTTCCATTCGGAACTGGGTCATAGAATGTTTTTCTTACCGATTTTCCTACCGTTCACCAAAGCAAAAAATAAAAACCAAAGTATTCTAAAATAACGTGCACACACGCTGGTGTACATAGTGAGACGTGTTGAGATTGATAACAAGGACACCTGAGGAAACGTTGGTCCAATAGGGCACAATAAGAGGCATGCAACACTCCACCGAGAGACACCAATTAAAAACGTCCAGTTGTGAGATCCGCAATGGCGGTGTTCAGGGTTCCTTAGCAATCTCCTTGTAGAAAAGAAAGGCTCTGGACACATATCGAAACGCAGGCGCCGATCTTGTGCAACGCCTTGTCTCGCCGTGCGGCATCAGCTGCGGCGCCGGCCTAGCGATCTTGCGAAACTGGCAACTCCTTGTCCGCGTAATCTTGCGCAAAACTCAAATTCGAAATGTACCTGACTCAATATTCCCTTGCTCCATATCGTACGCACTTATATGAAACGTCTTCAAAAATAGAGTAATAACACGCGTTTGCTAAGTAAGTCATACGCAAATAGTTTTTTGCGCATTGAAATATGTCCAATGCGTCCTCCGATAACATAGGATCCGACGTATTGCACGAAATATTTCTATCACAAGAAACTAATATAATACAGTACAGAGTAGAATTGAGCGAAAGGTTTGGGCGCTATTTTTTTAACTTTCCCAAAACAAATTTTATATATATAATATATATATAATATATATATATATAATATATATATAATATATATATAATATATATATATATAATAAATATATATATAACGACGAGGCAACAAAATGTTTGTGGAACTGTTAGGGAAGTTTTAATAAAATTACTAGTTTGAAAAAGTTTTTTTTTTTTTAGTTTATTAATTTTATCAATTGAAATTCTCCTATTTTATAAAAATAAAAAGGTTAATTTTTGTGAATCATTTTGATATGTATGTCAAACTGAACTCCTAGTTCAGGAGATATAAGTGGATATCACCCTGCATAGGGGAAATCAGGCGGCTGGAGCATAATGCAGACCAAAAGTTTCAACTTTTAGAAAACATGGTTTACTTCGTGGCCTTTTATTAGTAGTTCAATACTTGTATATAAATAAATAAAGGAGTGAAGAGGAAATTAAAGAAATAACAACCCTTAAAAAAATACTACTAGAGTACTAATATTTTTTGTGCGTACCTCGAGAAAATTTATCACTCACAAGGGGGTAATAAGGAGATACGAGGGATGATGGAGGATAACCGGTTAGTCAAATAACCGGTGATTAGATGCGAGTATTGTTTCACTGTGACAGATATATCAGTCTTGGGTTGATGCCGAAATGAGGCGTGCTAAAGATAAGCGGCGACATAAACCTCCCTTCTTAGTCTTATTGCGGTTCCCGGTTCGAAACCCTTCACGGCACATCAATTTCCTTTCGTACCTCATCAACTTGTTGTCATTGGAAAATCTTCAGGGGGGGGATTGGTACTTAATGGGAAGCGAAAAAAAAAAACAAAAAACATTTTGATGCAAAAAACAACGCCTAATGCCCACTAAGATATAAAAATTTAAGGTGCTGAATGTATGGTAGGATAAAATTAAGGTATTTTCTTGTGAGGTTTGAATGGTAGGGGATAAAATTATAACTTTAATCTCTCGATTCATTCGAATATTTTTTTTTTCAATAAAAGTAATGTACCAAAATCCCAGGTATATCGTGGCACAGGAAGCGGAAGGTTCATCTACTTTCCTTTAGGCAGCACTTAATTTAAAAGCTCCCGAAGAGGTACCTATAGGTGGCAAACACGTAAAACCGTTTAAACGAAATTTAATATGGTGTTAATTTGACTTTCAATTATAAAAAAAAATCAGTAAGCTGAAGGTTTGCCAAGGGTCCTTTACGCTCTAAGTAATGTTAACAAGCCTGAAGAGGCATATAGAGATGCAAAACATGTAGAGCCGTTTTAATAAATCGATTTTTGTGTTAATTTAACATTTATTTATTGACCTTACCCCAACAAAAAAAGCTATTTTTATCAAATTTAGCCTTATAATATTTCTATATTTAAGGATAAATCTGTTGTAAAGCTAATTTCCAGGAAATGTGTTTTCCTTGCTCCACCCTTTCTCGGAATACTTAACTCCCGAAAAAAGGTAAAAGTAATATCCTTCTGGCTCTTTACCAGGATAGAACATTAATTTAATATCATTGCTATTAAGGATTTAAAACATCAATATGAATTAATTAATGTCTTTTATTTAAATAAATATGAATTGTTGTGGAAGTTCTGTTTCTTTAGTCAAACTTTATTTTATTTTTGACAAATCGTAGAAGGCGATAGAAAAATATAAAAAACATTTAAAAGCCCAAATTTTCATGTATTAACTAAAATATAAAGTATTAAAATGTGTAGTGACCGAATCTCAACAATTTTCATAAGTAGGCAGAAGGTCTTTGAATAAAAATTCTACTAAATTAACATACCTAATAGTAAATTTATTAAGGTAGATGTTTCGCATCATCTGATGCCTCTTCAGGAGCTTAAGAACTTCGGTTTGGATGCTATCGATTTTTGAAACCGCTGACTAAATTGTAAGTCTAAAAAAAAAACAACAAATATTTCAAGGAAATAATGATGTTTATTATAATTCATACGATTATACGATCAAGTTGACCAGGGTTTCAACAAAGCAGCCAAAAAATACACAAGCATTTTAGCCGAAAGTTATAGTTAACTGTAGTTTAGCTAATAATTAGTAAAAAGAGCTAATGTAAATATTTTTCACTCAACGGCATTGAATATCCGTAAAATGTTCAGCGACCGAAGTTAACTCGATCGTAGGAAAATCGAAATGGCGTCAATACCCTACACATGATCGTTTATGATTAAGTTACTCTTAGAATACTAAGAGGCCGACATTGATAAAAATAACGTTATATTTATTTTTAAATATTTGCTTTAATAGATATATAGATGATATCCATTGGCGGCTAAACATTTCTGGGGGGGGGCTATTTTAGTATGGGCTTACCGCCGTGCCTGGGGGTGTAGAATCAAATTTTTATAACCAGGTACCTGGAAATTATTAAGGAAGTATTTGATAAACTAAAAACATACATGAATTAGAACTTATTACTATTAATTTGCCTGAACAATTTATTTTTCTAACTTAACCAAAAATGATTGTGAATTTTCATTCTGGGGGGCTAAGCCCCCCCCCTTAGCCGCCACTGATGATATCTACTGTATATTTGTCAAATAGCACTCACTCACTGATCAATCATCGCCCAGCCCAAACCACTTGACATAAAATTTTGAAATTTTCCATTGACACCCCCGTTTAGAATGTAAACACTCGCCAAGAAAGGACTTTTTAATATTCAAATTTTTAAGTATTTTTAGAGTGGTTTGAATTTTTAGTTGGTTAGAGCAGGCAAGCCTAGGCAGCAAGCATTGCTAGGACGATAACAGATCAGCTGTTCCCGTACTGTATCGATTTCATAATATTATTTTCATTTACGGTTCATTTCAACCATCAGCATCCCCAGTCAGAGAACACCTTGGTAATGCTCGCAAATATAATGGGTGTTTCCAAATGACATCTTGAAAACTTAATTTTTTAAATTTTAACGTACATTTATTATTGACAACGAGTTATAACCTGTACTCGTTATACTGTTGTTATTGCTAATCTATAGATAACGGGTTATCTCTTTGTTGACACTGGTCCGGAGTGCCCGAATGTCAAGAAACATTATACTTTGATTACTTTTCAATTGATGAATAACTTATAGTATGACGGGAACCGTGCTATAATAAACTGCACAAAATTATGCAGTAGCGTTATTTTGATGATACATTATTTAACGCAATAAAATAACTACTTAAATGCCGTGAAGAAGCACGGGCATTCGGCAAGTTTATAATAAAATCGTAAGAAGAGTAAGGCTCCAAAATAAAATTCCCACGGCAATCAGGGAATAGGTAAAGTAAGCAAAATTTTGCTACAAGGAAAATATTGTGGACTGTTCAAAATTATTACTCTTAATGGTCCGATTTCATTGTTCTACACAAAATCTAATCTCGTCCCCTCACATGTTTAATAAAACGTTCTTAAGGTTATAAAAGTGTTTTATCTTATTGAATGGCATTCTGCCTCTTTTAGCGCTTTCCTCCGAAGGAAAGTAGCTATTGAGGTTGGACTCATGATGGAATATTTGAAAAATTTCTTCAAATCTTTATCGATCCTACCTAGTAGACACCGAAAATGACGCCCGTTAAAATTTATATATATCTATATATGTCTGTTAACACGATAGCGGCCAGAGATTTTGTTATTTCGTCACGAAACTTGGTATATAGCATTCAATTAGCAAACGATTGAACGAGTTCGTTAACCACCAAAGTCGGTCCCCGGAAGGGGGGGGGGGGGTTTACACCGAACCCAAAACACTAATTTGACTATGTCAGCCGTAATATTTGTTATATTTCAACGAAACTTGGTATTCATAGTGGTAATATAGAGAGAAAGTTGAGATATAAAAATGAACTAAATCAGTTCATTAGAAGGGGGGGTTTACTCCGGGCCCACAATACCAATTCGCCACTACCAGCCGTGATTTTTGGTATATTTCGACGAAACTCGGTGTTCGTAGTGGTAATCCACAGGTAAATATGTGTTGTAAAAATAAACTAAATCGGTTCATTAAGAGGGGGGGTTTACTCAGGACTCACAATACCAATTCGCCACTACCAGCCGTGATTTTTGGTATATTTCGACGAAACTCGGTATTCGTAGTGGTAATCTACAGGTAAATATGTGTTGTAAAAATAAACTAAATCGGTTCATTAGAAGGGGGGGTTTACTCCAGACCCAAATTCCTAATATACTCATACCGGTCGTAATTTCTGCTGTATTGTAACGAAACGCGGTATACGTCGTGGGTAACTCATGAGAAAGAAGTGTTGTAAAAATGAGCTGAATCGGTCAATCGGAAAGCGGGGGTTTAATTTGTAATATATTTCAATAGAAAAGCCCGCCAGACGTAGGTTCACAAAGCCGCCGGAAGGAGCGCTTTCTACCACTAGAGTGACTGTATCCTGTTCCTGCGTTAGATCGAAATACGATAATATGAGGTTTTTTGTATTTATTACGTAGTGTAATAGGTACCATGTGTAAACATAACTCTGGAAGCAAATTAATAATTGATCAGTTACTCATTACAAATTTAAAAGAGAACTATTCATGTTTTTATTTTATTTATGTAGGATATTTTAAGCAAATTATTCTGGAAAGCAGTCGACACTACCCAAATTCTGAGGAAAGTGCTTAGTTATGCAGCTCCTGCGTGACGGACTTGTTATATAATTACAACATTGCCTTATTTTTTTCAGATTCTTGGCACGTTTTTACAACGTACGGTGGGCCGTTTCGCAGATCTAGACGGACAGGCTCACTAGGGGAGTGCTCGATAAATTTCCAATATTCCATTTCGCATTCCTCAGACCACGTTTTTTCAGAGTATAGAGAAATTAAGCCCCAGCGAAGAGGAAACACAATAAAAAAAAAAAGATATTCAAAATAAACCTCAAGATTTCTTTCAGAAGGAGACACAGCTCAATATCAGGCAATCCTTTCAAATTCTCAATGTCACAATGAACAATAGAAATATACGAACTACCTCGAAGAACCCCCCTCCTAGTACCATTATAATCCTAAATGATTAGTTGTCAGAAACAAGTCACGTACCTCCAGTCGGATGAAACAATACCTGGAGAAGGACTAGCTGGGAGTGACACCCTGGTAAAAGGTTTGATAAGTAGGAGCCTCCAGACTTTCCTCACGCTTGAATTACTCTTCAAGGAAGCCAGGAGTTTGAAAGGTTTCTAACACAATCGCTTCTAGATTCATAAGCCCCTCAGTATTTGCTTAGCGGCAAATGAATGGATTGATAGGTGTAGGGGTCCGTGCCGCTAAGCTGCTTACGTGGAGGAGGATATTACTCCGCAAGGTAACAGCTGCGATATATATATATATATATATATATATATATATATATATATATATATACATATATATTCCGGTGAGTATTTTGAAGTTCAAAACTCGGGAGTGTAGTCGTTCAAGGGTTGGAGTGTATTTTTCGTTTAATACACGATTCTATAATTTCATCTAAAAATAATCACATTTTACATAACGTAGTAAATACCTTAAAAATTTTAAATAAGACATTACCATTTTAGTGATATTGGTACGCGATAGATTATTTTTCATCATGGCTTCATTCATGTTAAATCATGATTAGAAACAATTAGAAGAAACATCGATTTTTTTAAAATTTTAATGGGCAAAGGATTACTTCTTATGAATGACTGTGTCACAATAGGCACGAGAAACTACAGAAGTTTCTAACTTCGTATCCACCCATACAGTCCTCAATTAATTTAATTGGGTCCTATAAAGGGGAAAATCAGGCGGCCGGAGCATTGTACTGACCACACTATCTCTTTAGTGTGCCGCATGGTCAAGAAACCGATACCTCTACAGAATCTGACCCTCTTGGCCCGTGGCCTGTTACAGGAATGATTTTATGCAGGGCGTGTAGCAAGTTAATGATAATACTCCATGGGGTGAAATTAGACGGAAAAAAAGTAGTTCACCAACACCAACCACATATTTCTATCACACTGGCTTCTAAAGGTTCTATAAAAGATGGTTAGCTCTCATTTCCACAAATGATTTGCGAATCCTTGCGATTAGGTGATTTTATCCTAAAACACTTTCCACTTAAGCCAACTCCACGCCTAAAAATCAAGGGAGGTGAGATCAGTGTTTTCGGCCGGCCAATGCAGAGGTCCAAATCTCCCTATATATATATATATATATATATATATATATATATATACATAGACGTGGCCATACTAGTGGAAAATTCTCTTCCTCAAGTTTTGGCTATATCATTTATATGTTTACCTTGTTCCCCTGAAGAGGCACCAAAAAGTTGGGAAACGAAGTAGGTGTAACTGTGTTTCTCTACACAGCTTTTATTATTTTCACCTAGCACGAAAAAAAATATATATATAATTTTTTTTTTTATATGTAGCTATGTACAAGTGCTTTATATATTTGTTTATAAAGTGCGTTCCGCCCTACTGATAATCCTGATAGCTCCCCGACACCCTTATCCCCCCAATTCTTGATGTCATCGGATGGAAGTGGAGACGCCAACCCCCTAACAAATTAAGACCTAAGAACTTGGCGAGCCTTGTATGACTTGGGGGCGGTATGTTTGACAAGCCCTAAGCGCGGCGAAGGTTCGAGCAAACAAGAAGATGAGATTGTTTACATCGATTCATTGGGGAAGAGTAACACGCTCACCATGTGTTCATCATGAGGCACTTCTTGTTACCACTTCAGCCTCGCGCCTCAGAGTAAACATTTGTTAGGCGTGTTTCGTCTCCAAAAGTAAAAGGGAGTATTTGACAAGAGTTGCAGAGATGTTTAATTTTTGGTTACATATTGGAATATTAAAAAATAATATTGTATTAATAGACATGAAAACTTTTGGGATCTTCGTATATTTTCGTAAATATCTCGAAATCGGTTGGAAAATCTTGGTCTACATATACGGTTCGACAATTTCTTATGGGGCGATGTCTACCGGAGAAATAAATACTTAAGTCGTTGAAAGTGTTAGTTTTGGTCTTATGAACGGGTTTTCGTCTTTCTTTAACTCACTTTGTAATTAAATATATATATATATATATATTTTTTTTTTAATTGAATTTATTAGTAAAATTAGTGTTTTGGTAAAAGAAGGCAAGAAAATGAAAAACTTATTGGTAACGGTGGATTCCTAGAGCGAACGTTGACAAGCCGGGTGAGTCATTTTCCCTTAGCATACTGTCAGTTTTCAATTGTGGCGCCATATTTCCTTCCCTTTGAGATTTAATTTATATTTTTAACGAAAGATAAAACCCTACCAATAAATGCTACTATTCCTTCGCTAATGGCACTAGAGATATTAACGGAACCGCGCTAACATGACGCATTTCCTGCGAGTTGGACATATTTTCTTTATTTTCTCTGCTTCTCATGGTGATAATTCTTGTTTGAAGGGAACGTAAACTTGCTTCGGGCTCTAAAACTGTTTCGTTTTTGCGCTGGCACTTTTTAATCACTTTCCACGCTTTATTTTCTATTTATATTCAGTCACTGACATCGATTACACACAGACACACTCACACACACATATATATATATATATATATATATATATATATATATACGTAAGGAGTGAAGGTCTTCATCGTCTGACACGATGTTCCCTCGCTACGCCCAACTTAAGGTTTTAGTGTCAAGTCATGTTCCTCTCCCCCTGGTGGTATAAATAATGTATAACCATTAGTAACCTCCCTGTATTATGGGGCTTTGCATCAATCATCACTGTAATAAATGACTATAGTCTTCATAGTCATAATCCATCCCGACCACAGTATATTCCTCAAATTTATTTCAGATAT
Source organism: Gonocerus acuteangulatus (assembly GCA_946811695.1). Lineage (NCBI taxonomy): Eukaryota > Metazoa > Arthropoda > Insecta > Hemiptera > Coreidae > Gonocerus > Gonocerus acuteangulatus. The sequence goes on along the minus strand of OX328130.1, from coordinate 41,245,762 downwards.
AGTTGCCCTGCTGGGATGTTGACCAACTTCCTCTCCTTTCCGTGCAGGTGCCTTATTTTAATAAAAGTCCTACTCGCAGGAACTACGTCATCTAAGCGCGGTTCCGTTCATATATCTAGTGCTATTAGTAAAGGAATAGTAGCAGTTTTTGGTGGAGTTTGGTCTATCGTGAAAAATGTAAAATAAAATTCGAAGAGAAAATAGATTTAAGGCCCAACAACAGAAAACAGACAGTATCTTGGCGAGTTCCCCCATCTTCTCAACGTTCGCTCTTGGAAACACCATAACAATGTTTCACATTTTCTTATCTTTAGTCAAGTACTCGTATTACTATTAATAGTAAATTATTAAATTTAATAATTTAATTAAATGCAATTAAAATAAGCAACAACCAGTTAAAGCGTTAGGTAAACCGATACAAAACCCCGTTTAAAAAAGCAAAACTAACAATTGTGAATTTTCAAGTCCTTATTCCTGCGATTGAGATCATCCCATCGAAACCATCAAAACCTTTTTTGTAGAGAATTTAGTACACTTTCAAATGGATACTTTCCGCTTACCACGATTTCCGAACCGTTTTCGAGATATTTTAGAAAATATCCAAAACTTTACATGCCTGTTGATGAAATATTTTATTTCTAGTACTTCCTCAACTCCAAACGGAACCAAAATTTACCTATCATAGATCAGTTAAATAGCAAACGTCTGGAACAAGTTTCAATTGAATAATTCGTTTCTGAATACCAAAACTTAAAATTAGTATGGAAAAATAGGTGTTTCAATGTATTTCGAAAAGGGTTTCCAGATATCGCTTTAAAAATGGTTTCATTGGGGTTTTACTTTAAGAAACCTATAAAACCTGCAAGCATATGAAATCGAAAAAGTAGGAGTTTTTTCGAGCGAATTCGCTCCAAAAAGCATTTTGACCTTTCAAATTATACGAAAGATTTTTGTACAAATTTAATCAAAATCTGACCATTTGTCTGGCTCCTAGAGAGCAACTAGACAAGATATATATATATATATATATATATATATATATATATATATATATATATATATATATACATACATATATACAAATTTGAACTACCGTTATATTATTGATCTATGGGACCTGAAACATGAAATTTTCGTGTTGGCACTTCCGGATTGCGTCATGAGGTCAACCTCATAAGCGGGGTTCCTCCCTATGGAGGGAGGGAGGGACTGCGCTAAAAATTATACCGGGCTACAGATGGTTACCAGAAAGATGGTCAGATGAATTGACATTCCATTTGACTTTTTCTATAGTCTAAGTCTAAAAATGAAGTCCGCCTAATGGATGTATATAAGGCCTAAAGAAAATAAAATAAAATTGGTATCCAGCTGGGGCAGTCATAGCACTTAGGCCCTTAATATCTTGTCAAGCACCGAATAATACCCTCTCATATATATGTGCATTTCCAACTTGTCCAGTTTTCTTTCAATGATGACTGTTTTAACTTACATAGAGTTCATACAATAAGTAAAGATGGAATGATTGGGATTCGGCTAAATAAACCTCAATATGATTTTGTTTTAAAACATCTATATTTCGGACGTTTCGGCTACTCATTGGTAGCCTTCGTCAGCTAAAATGACAAAAAAAGAAATTAATAATTTACAGAAACAAAAAAAGTTTATAATTGTGATAGGTAACAGAACTATAAATACAATTAACTTATAAAAGAACACATCGTCTTAAATTCTTAGAATGAGTAGAATGAAAAAATAAATAAGTAGAATAATTGATTTTAATAGTAATTAGTAACATTAATTGATTTTACAAAGAAATAAGAAACTACATACCAATGACAAATATAGTAGCTGATAGTAACATTAATTAATTTTACAAAGAAATAAGATACTACATACCAATGGAAATGCCGAGCGGCAGAGGAAGACCAAGGTTGGCAATTAAGTAACCATTGTGAAAGTGTCTAAGGAAAAAGGAACCTACTGGGGTATATGTAACTGAAAACAGCAGGTGGTGGGAGAAAGGTCGGTAAGGATCAAAAGGCATGTTTATGACAGGAAAGGAGAAAAAGTCCGTCACGCAGGAGCTGCATAACTAAGCACTTTCCTCAGAATTTGGGTAGTGTAGACTGCTTTCCAGAACAATTTGCTTAAAATATCCTACATAAATAAAATAAAAACATGAATAGTTCTCTTTTAATTTTGTAATGAGTAACTGATAAATTATTAATTTGCTTCCAGAGTTATGTTTACACATGGTACCTACTACACTACGTGATAAATACAAAATCCTCATATTATCGTATTTTGATCTAACGCAGGAACCGGATACAGTCCCTCTAGCGCTCCTTGCGGCGCCTTTGTGGACCTATGTCTGGCTGGCTTTTCTATTGAAATATATTACAAAGTAAACCCCCCTTTCCGATTGACCGATTCAGCTCATTTTTATAACACTTCTTTCTCATGAGTTACCCACGACGTATACCGCGTTTCGTTACAATACAGCAGAAATTACGACCAGTATGAGTACATTAGTAATTTGGGTCCGGAGTAACCCCCCCCCCCTCCTCATGAACCGATTTAGTTTATTTTTACATCACATATTTACCTGTAGATTACCACTACGAATACCGAGTTTCGTCGAAATATATCAAAAATCACGGTTGGTAGTGGCGAATTGGTATTGTGGGTCTGGAGTAAACCCCCCCCCCCCCTCCTAATGAACCGATTTAGTTTATTTTTACAACACATATTTACCTGTGGATTACCACTATGAATACCGAGTTTCGTCGAAATATACCTAAAATCACGGCTGGTAGTGGCGAATTGGTATTGTCGGTCCGGAGTAAACCCCCCCTCCTTACGAACCGATTTAGTTCATTTTTATATCTCTCTTTTCGCTCTATATTACCACTACGAATACCAAGTTTCGTTGAAATATAACAAATATTACGGCTGAAATGGTCAAATTAGTGTTTTGGGTTCGGGGTAAACCCCCCCTTCCGGTGGACCGATTTTGGTGGTTAACGAACTCGTTCAATCGTTTGCTAATTGAATGCTATATACCAAGTTTCGTGACGAAAAAACAAAAACTCTGGCCGCTATCGTGTTAACAGACACACACACACACACACATATATATATATATATATATATATATATATATATATATATATATATAGATATATATAAATTTTAACGGGGGTCATTTTCGGTGTCTACTAGGTAGGATCGATAAAGATTTGAAGAAATTTTTCAAAAATTCCGTCATGAGTCCAACCTCAATAGCTACTTTCCTTCGGAGGAAAGTGCTAAAAGGTGTTAATAGAAGGATACCCAAGGGGCATGGGAAAATCTAGGTGGGAGGTCGGGAGAGATTTTGGAAAATATTAGCGTACATTGTTAATACATTGTTTCTGAATAAATTTCTTTTTTTGTCATTTTAGCTGACGAAGGCTACCAATGAGTAGCCGAAACGTCCGAAATATAGATTTTTTTAAAACGAAATCATACTGAGGTTTATTTAGCCGAATCCCAACCATTCCATCTTTACTTATCACCTCGACGGCTAACTATCTAATCATCATGATATACACATAGTGGCGCTTAAAATGTTACTTTTCGACATTGGAGTTGGTGTTTACATTTTTAATGAATTATTTATTATTTATTTATTTTAGTTGTTCGCTACTATGGCGACTCAACTGCTTGAACAGAAGGAATACAATTATACATGATGGTCATGTTTTTTGCCATATGTAGAAGTCGACTTTAATTTCTCACACAGTTGTATTTATATCACTTTTTTGTGAAATAAAATTAAAAAAATCAAATCAAGTAAAATATTCGAAAAATTAAATAGGGTTAGATTACGTTATAAAGGTTTACTTTTTTAAGATAGTTCAATAACTGTCCTATGTAGTGACTGTCATCTATGAGTAGTTCGTGTATGTTGTGTGGGAGGATATCATTTTGTCTCAGTCTACCGTCTGCCAGGATGTGTTTAATGGTAAGAGTTGTATTACAGTATTGACAACTTTGTATGTCCTGTCTAGTCATTAGGTGTGAGTGAGTCAGTCGCGAATGGCCTATCCTTAGTCGGCATAGGACGACTTCTTCTCGTCTGTTACTTCTACTGCTTGAAGTCCATTCATGAATTGTTTCCTTAATCTCTCGTGACTTATTATTTGTTTTCCTGTACCATGTCTCCTGTCAAAGTTTTGTAATTACTGTCTTGGCCTGTGTCAATAAGTCCTGGTACGTCGAATCGTGAATGTCTAGTTGGTCTTTTCGTGCTGCAAGTTTGTCTTGTATGTATACTTTAGTACTAGGATCAATGTCTTCGTGTCCTGGTAGCTAGTATACAGTTAAAGTTTTTTTTTTTCAGTAGTGAAAGATTATTAAATATAGGTATTGTTAAAGGAGTATCACTGTAAATATCCTGTAATGTTAGTACTGTGCTCAGTGAGTCAGTGCATATTGTAATATGTTTGTGGTCAGTGTTAGGTATATTGTATAATGCAAAAATAACAGTGTGGAGATCAGCTGAGTAGGAACTTTTAATGAATTATAAAAACAAAATGTTAACTGTTTCTATTCATAGCTCTTCAAAATAAACCTAGGACAAGGACGGACACACGCCAGGATGAAGCAGTTCCAACGTGGCGGACTTGCATACCCCACTGCTCTGGAGATGACAAGCAATAAAATATAGAGGGATGGTTCAGCCATTCATTAGATATTATTAATAGCTGGGAATGTTTATATTAAATCCCAGACCAGGGGTGACACCCCAGCTAGCTAGCTCATCAGCTGGTCTTCGAGGAGGGGAGGTTTTATCTGTATCATCAGTGGAGACTTGCTAGGACAATGATATTCATCCGATGTTGATCGAAGCTGTCTCCATCAGGCTGGGGGAGTGGATATAATGTGGCCTCCTAGCCCTGGGTAGGATGGTAAGGTTATTTCGGAACAGTTAGGTCTATCAGAGGAATAGGAAGCTTTAGGGAGGAAACCCGCATATGAGGTTGACCTCATGTCGCAATCCGGAAGTAACGACTAGAAGATTTCACGTTCCAGAAAAATGTTTCTTGGGGGGAAATTCGGGCAACAAAAATGGTAACGCTTATGTTTTTGCTTCCAGGGCTTTGCTCCAGGTACATGTTTTATCAAGGGATTGGACGAGAGGAATCTTGACGGTTTCCAAGGAAAATGTAATGAAAATCTAAAGTCATCTTAGGATTATTGACATATTCTTATATATCTCGAAACTGGTTAGGAAATCGTAGTCAATGTAAAGCTTTTACTCGAAGGCCAATTTATTTATTTATTTATTTATTTATTCATTGTATTTACGAGCCCGCAAAGTAGCGACTTGCTCGTTATATTGTTACATTTTATTATAGGCACATTGACCTATACTAAATTCTAATATCTAATGATAATATTCTTAAGAATACTATAATATTAACCTACAATACTACATGATATTAATTACAATTTGGATATATATTACATAATATGCTACTAATACTATTAACTTATAATATTAATAATTATATATTAACTTATAATATTAATAATTAATATATTAACACTAAAATATTAATAACTAATAATACTAATACTAATAATACTACTACAATTTTTTTTAGCTTAAACCTACTTATATTTCACATTGAGGTTTAATATATGTTCTTTATTTGAGCACTTTTAGTTCATCTGGCTGGTAGAGGTTCATGATACCTTGCAATGATAATGAATAATTGTATTCAATAATACTTCATCTTTATATTTCATTATAAATGTCTTTGGTTTTTAAATGCTGAATAATGGTGTCTATATGTGGGCTACCTTCAGTTAATATCTCTGGCATGTCGTGTGGTAAGTCTAAGTAGTCCCGTTCTCTGCAGTCTGTCAGTATGTGTTTTACTGTCAGTCTCACATTACAGATTCTGCAGAGTGGTTCGTCTTGTCGAGTCATTAGATGAGAATGAGTCAAGTGTGAATGGCCTATTCTGAGCCTGGTAACTACAACTTCTTCTCTTCTTGTGTATCGATTTCTTGACGGCCAGGCACCTACGCACTCTTTTATCTCACGTAATTTATTGTCTGTAGTGTACGTCCATGTATTTTGCCATTTGTTTATAATATGTGTTGTAATCTGCAGGTAAGTGTCTTGTAACGTCATTCGGTCTTCGTCAGTTCCTAACCTTTTTGCTGCAATTTTTGCTTCTTTGTCGGCGTCAGTGTTTCCTGGGAAGTTTGTGTGTCCAGGTAGCCACACCATTTCAATGTGTACATTATGACTTTGTAGTCGGTGTACTTGTTCAAAAATTTGTGTGATTATTGGATGTGTTTCATACATGTTACTTAGGGAGAGCAAAGAACTTAGTGAATCCGAAAAAATTAGGATCTTTTGGTTTGGAAGAATGATTACATTTTGAAGAGCCAGTAAAATGGCATGTAATTCGGCAGTGAAAATGCTAGAGTTATCAGCAATTCTTAATTGAAAAGAGTTTGAATGAATAACTGCTGCAGATCCAGTGCCTTCTAGTGTTTTTGACCCATCTGTGAAAATAAGGAGAGCATCTGGATTTGAAGATGTTAATTTATTATATTCATTTTGGTAAAAATGGATAGAGATAGGGTCATCTTTCTTAAATTTTGATAATTTAGTGTTTATTTCTAAGTTCTTAACCCTCCATGGTGGAAATGTAAGTTGTTGGAGTGTGTAGGTTTGTGATAATAAACCGGTGTTTTGTGTGTTTTCTTGTATTCTTATGTTTAATGGTTTTTGTCTTGCGCGTCTTCGATTGTAAGTGTTTTGATATTGGTTCTCGATGAGTGACTGTGTGCATTTATTGTGTAGGTATCTGATTTTAGCAAAGTATTTTAAGCATAATATCTGACGCCTGTGTTGCAATGGTGGCTCGCCTGCCTCAACATACAGGCTGTTGCATGGACTGGATTTAAATGCGCCTGTAGCTAGTCGGATTCCTGTCGAGTGTATTGAGTCCAACATTTTGAGGGCGCTCGCACTGGCAGATGAATATGCTATACAGCCGTAGTCCAGAATTGACCTGGTATAAGCTCTGTACACTGTAAGCATAGACCATCTGTCAGCACCCCACTTCGTATTACTCAAAATCTTTAGTATGTTCAAGGATTTCTTGCACTTAATAGAGAGTTCTTTCAAATGGGGAAGCCATGTTAGTTTTGAGTCAAATATTAGCCCAAGAAATTTAATTGTGTCTGTTACCGGTAAAATAGAGTTTTTCAACTGGATGTTAGGGATCCTCATTCTTCTCTTTTTTGTGAATAAAATACACTTCGATTTTTCTTCGGAGAATTTGAAACCTGTAATTGAACACCAGTTTTCCAAGTTGTTTATTGTGTCTTGTAGTCTGTCTTGTGCAGTCTGTACATCTCTAAAGGAACTATATATAAGTAAGTCATCAGCATACTGGCAACAGTGTATTGTACTTGGGATGCAAGAACTAAGTGAGTTAATGGCAACATTGAAGAGTGTAGTACTCAAAACTCCTCCTTGTGGCACTCCGTTCTCCTGAAGGAATTCATCTGATAGCATGGTGCCGATTCTCACTCGGAAACGTCTATTTGATAAATAGTTAACAATATAACCCATAATATACCCTTGAATCCCCCAAGTATGTAGTTGGGATATTATTAATCTTCTCCAGACCGTGTCATACGCTTTCTCAATGTCTAGAGATATTGCTAAAACCGACTGTTTTGTTATAAAGGCGTTTAATATGTCGTTTTCTAGTTTGGAAATGTGATCCATTGTGCTGTGCCTAGGTCTAAAGGCACACTGATATCTTGATAGCAGGGACTGTTTTTCGAGATACCAGAGGAGCCTTTTATTTACTATTCTCTCCAGAATTCTGCTCTGGCAACTTGTGAGCGACACTGGTCTGTAGTTTGCTGCTAGTTTTTCATCCTTTCCTGGTTTTAGCAAGGGTATAATTATGGATTGATTCCAAGATTGAGGGTACGGACCATTTTTGTATATTTCATTGTACATCTTAAGGAGGCGGTCGAGACCCATTGGCGGTAAGTGTTTCAACATTTGACATGATATCATGTCTGGTCCAGGTGAAGAGTTACGTTTTGTTATGTTTAGAGTATGTTTCAGTTCTTTCAATGTGATTGGGTCGTTAAGAGGATGTATATAGTCTGTTAGTATTGGTATTTCGATATTTTCATTTAATAATTTGTATTCAAGGAATTCATTGGTATAATTTGTTGAGCTTGAGATTTTTGCGTAATGAGTTCCTAAAAGATTACTGATATCAAAGGGGTCTGTAATTAGTGTGTCGTGATTCATGAGTCCTGTTATTGGTCGTTTGTACTTTTTATGTTTTATTTTATTTATGTTGTCCCATATATGTTGCGGAGTGGTATGTCTGTTGATTGATGTGACGAATTCTGTCCAACACTGCTTTTTGCTACTTTTGATTACCCATTGGGCCTTAGCCTTCGTCCGTTTGTAATTTTGAAGATTTTCGTCAGTCGGTTGTCTTTGGAACAAACGAAGAGCCTTTCTCCTATTTGCGATTGCTTCTCTACAGTCTTCATTCCACCAAGGAACCGGTACTTTTGTGTATGTATTTGCGGTTTTAGGGATACTATAGTCGGCGGCTTGTAATATTATTGAATTAAGTTCTTCTATGTTATTTACTTCCTGTCTCGTCAATGTGTCAGTTATGTAGGTCTGATACATATCCCAGTTTGCTTTCTTGTGGTTGTATTTGCCTGGACTATTAAAAGGCGCCGGATTGGTTTTATTTGTTATGGAAATGGGAAAGTGGTCACTTGTGTATGTGTCGTTAATCACCTCCCAGTTGTACTGTGTGTATACAGACGATGAGCATAACGAGATGTCTATGTTTGTCAGTGTCCCAGTTCTTGAACATAAGTGCGTGGGTAAGTCGGTATTCAGCGCTATTAAGTCAAAGTTTTCGAAGGCTTGTTCTAAATGTTGTCCTCTGTTATTTGTTCTTATGGAGTTCCACATAACACTTTGCGCGTTTGCATCGGCCATTAACAATATAGGTGGTGGAAGTTATATATAGGTGGTGGAAGTTATATATAGGTGGTGGAAGTTATATATTAACAATATAGGTGGTGGAAGTCGAAGGCCAATTAAATTTCCTATAAATACGGTTCTTATGCGTCTATTATTAAAAAAAAACCTTACTGATAATTCTCAATCTTGATTGGTGCTTAAAACATTTATAACAACATAAAAACTGCGTTAATAGCCCAAATGTCACACTGAGATGGAGACCATCACTAATAAACAATTGAGTAATTAATAAAATATATTTTATCATTCCCCGTAAAATTAAAATCGTTAACATTAAGAAATTCATTGTTTAGGACTTTTTACAGATATTTAGAATTACATTAAGAACAAAACAGAAACAAACAAATCAATCCCGTAACAGGCCACTAAGGGCCTAGAGGGGCAGATACTGTGAGGTATCTGATTCTCGACCACACGGCACACTAGGGAGATAATGTGCTCAGTACTATGCTCCGACTGCCTGATTTTTCCATTTGCCAGTACCTATTAATTAATTAATTAAAGGCTGGGTGAGACTATGGACGATCTAGGACCCCAAATCCAACCATCGAACGATGACACTAGAAGAAAAAATCTTTTTTTTTTTAGTTTTAAACCTGGGTCCTCTAGTTCATCATTCGAGTGCTCTACCACTGAGCTAACCTCGCCCACAGAATTACGTTAATGCAAATTATATTATAATAATGATATAATTGTATGTATTTATTTTTTAATATATTATTACCGGTACACATTTTATGCTTAGAAAATTGTTTTTATATTCATTTATAAACACTCCTATTTGTATTACATTATACTGCATTATATAACTAATTAACTATAATGTAGATAGTGCGTTATGTTACACACACACACGTGGATATATATATATATATATATATATATATTATATATATATATATATATATATATATATATATATATATATATATATATATATATATACACACACATGTATATTAACATAACATTTTAAATGGGCAACTTCTTGCGATAAAGAAATATTAACGGTACAACGTTACTAGAACCTCGACCGAAGCGTTCCGCCTACAAGATCTCGCCATCAGTTCCGTGACGTCGTGAATCGCCTCCCACACCCGACCACCCCCGTAGCTTGACATATGGGTTGACATATTCAAATGCTTCGCCAGGACTTTGCCGTGTGTCGGTAATACGGTGGGCGTTACGCCACGCGACACTACGCCCTCTCCCCGCGCGACCTCACACAACTAAAACTAAATTTAAAGTGCGTGCCGGCAGCCAGCCGTCCCCCACGAACTCTCTCTCTCCCCTTACGGCACATCAATTCCAGAAACCATATTGGCAGAGATTTCATTACGATTAATGCATGTTCTCCCGCTGGGGGCGGCTGTCCCAGGGGGCACTTCTCAACCCCACCCGACCACTTTAAACCAAGATTTAACTAGTCATCAATTCCACACCCCCGTGACACTAGATAGATAAAACTTAAAAAGTGACATTCTCAGGACCTGCCTCATATTACAGATTATCGTCCTGAGATAAAATTGCAGTTTAAATTCGTATAACTTTCCTAATCTTATAAATTAATCTCCGGAGATTATATACATAAATATAATATAAAAAAATCTTAAAATCAACTTCTACATCAAATCAGTATTAAATAAGACGAAAAAAAAAATTGTAACTCTAGGACCAGGATGGTTACAGGACGGCCAAATCCTCCTCATTCGAAAAATGTGTGCGTGGAGAAAGAGGTGGGCGTAATTGTTGTTCTTTTTCAAAGAGACTACCTAATTAAGTAACCTTTGAAACATTTCAGGAAAAGTAGCTATTTACCAAAAATAAGTACTAACTAATATTGAACGCTGCTATAATATGTTTTATATAGTTCCATCAATTTTGTGTTCAAATAATATATATATAGAATCAGAGACATATTTTAGTTTTTCTACCTACTCACATTTCATAACCGGAATCATTGCACTTACCTGTAACAAAAAATTAAAAATTAGGTAAATGGTGTCGGTAATTAAAAAAAAATACAATTTAAGTTAAAAATACAAATACAAAAAATATGAATACATTATTATTAAGAGAAATAAACGGCTTTAAAAATATTCTTTAACCTTATTTTTTTTAAATTTCTTTATTCAATAAACACAAACATTACAATATCTAATTCGCTTACAATATAGTGTTCCTTTAGACCACATAACGGAGAAGTCATTTATGAGAAATGGACTTAGATAAAATATATTTAATATACTGTGATTGTAATGCGAGAGACGAAATAAAGTGGATTCACCTTAACACGACGGGTCCAGCGCCGTGGCATCGTCCACGACCAAGGTATGAGGTCCCCGACCAAGGTATTTGGTTTGGGACCTCATTACGTTATTCCCGGTTATTTTTGCGAGTCTGCTATCTGATGATACTGAATCCACTAGGAACATTCCTTCGGCGGGCCCGCTGTCGTGGTGAATTTGACAATTTACTTAATTGTAATTAATCCACTAAAAGTACAATAGTAATTTTAAAACTTTCTTCCCTTTTTTTTTTTTATTTTTTCTTTTTTTTTTTTTTTTTTACATATATATGCTTGCCGGAATAACTATACAAAAGGATGACTTGGGCCCTGATGGAAATTTTGTTTGAAGCCATTGGTCCTGAAAGTGTTAATCAGTGAATGAGAAATGTAGTATTGATGAAACTATTATGTTAAAATTAAAATTAACTACATAATTAAAATTAAAATAAACATTTATAGCTACATACTGTTGGGCCGTCCTAAAAAGGTTGTTAATCATTCATTTTATGTTTATGGTATAAATATATATATATATATATATATATATATATATATATACATATATATATATATATATATATATATATATTTGCAAATTAAAATATATTCCGCACGAGCATCACCCAGTAAAAGTGTCTAGAATGGGAAGCCCCATGGGAGGAGGTAGCCTAAACATTGTTGCTTGGCTGAGTGAGATAAGAGCAAATCCCGTTAACATCTCCCCGCTCTTATAGAGTTAAGCTCTAACAGCTTTAAACTCCACAAAGGAAATTTAATTTGGGGATGTGCTCCCCAGCCCGGCGTCTGGAGAATGCTAACAACTAACTGGAATCAGTAATGCACTTCGAGCGGATTTATACTTTACAATTATTCCCATTTATTTTGCATTTAAGTCTCCTAGTAGTAATAATTGTAGTAGGAAAGTGTTTTTAAATAGTTAAACGTATAAAATTAAGGAACTATATACAAAGCGGTAAATAAAATTTTAATACTCTTACCAATCAAACATAAAACAAATTGAGCGAGAAAAAAAATATATTGAGCAATAATAATTAAATTTATTTATTTATTTAATCACTGCTATGCAGCATAATAACTCAGTAGGTAAGTACAGTAAAGGGCTGTGATTCACGCTAGATGGTTCAAAATTTAACAATATTAATGTTTCTAGACAATATTCATAGAATTAAAAGTACATTTAAAGATATAAACAGGATGAGATACACAATAAGGAAATACATTTGGTATCCTTGCACAAATATGAGTATAGGTATATTCCATATAGGATCTTTGAATATTAATGAAGTAGGGACTTTTTTTTTCTTTATAAAGGAGCAATATTTGATTAATTTATTTGAGTTTAGATAATCAGCATTATTTTATTAATGGTAGCAGTACAGTATGATTGTTTAAACATGTTTTGCCGTTGGATAGTAGTACCAGAAGGACCAAAAAAAGAAATAGGCGTGTTCGGACGTATGGTTGTCACTTGCATAATAATAAGCAAAACGGGGGTCTCCCGTGGTCTAATGGCTAGCGCCTTGGATTCATAAGCGGGAGATGGTGGGTTCGATTCCCACCTCCGGCAGGAATTTTATCATCCCACGGCTCGCTGGTAAAATTCCTCGCTGCACCCTGGATGTCGGCGCTAATGACCTAGATGTAGATGAGCCGTAAAAAAAAAAAAAAAAAAAAAAAAAAAAAGGGGTCTACCCTGGTCTAGTGGCTAGCACCTTAGATTCATAAGCGGGGGATGGTGGGTTCGATCCCCACCAGCGCGCAGGAATTTTCTCATCCCACGGCTCGTTTGGGAAATTGCTCGCTGCACCCTGGATGTCGGCGCTAATGGCCTAGATGTTGAAGCGCCGTAAAAAAAAACAAATAATAATAACAGATTAGCGCGCACAGACAAACAGAAAAAACAGACAACAATTCTAAAAATTATTGTTTTGGATACTATTGCGTTGATAAAGGCCCCAATAATATAGTTTTCCCATATATCTTCCATGTCAGCGATCCGTTAGAATTTTATTATATGTATAGATAGATGTTATATATGTATATGCATATATATATATATATATATATATATATATATATATATATATATATATATGAAGAAATAAGATTATAATAGCTTTCTAGCAATATAAAAAGTGTCCCATATCTGAAAATGAAGTGTCGAGTGGGTGTGTACTGAGGGTGTGCTGCTTGGAGGGTGTTGTGGCTAGTTGTCACGTGCATACTCCTATACACTCGAGGATCGAGGTCTATTTCTAATTGAATCCAGCCGGCGGTGGTTCGTCGGAACCCCTGCTGGGATCTCGAGCACCCACCAACCCCAGGAGACTCTCAGATCTACTTCATTTAGGACTGTCGGAGAGTTTGTTGGAGCTCTTGCGGTAAGGAAAACGATGAGGAGATAATTGGGTTATTGTTGGACGTGTATGCAGAAAATTAAAATTATTTATTTGGTTTCCCGCTTCTTTTGGCGGTTACTCGCTCGCTCAGAAACATTTCTGCTCTACATCTATTTTATTAAAGAAACCTAATTGCTGGATGTAGTACAAAATGTCCACTCACCCATTGTTGGGGTCCTAGTCCTTCCAGGATTTAGGGCTATGCAACAAAGGGTCTCACCGTGTTTCGATATGAAATCTGCACTGGCGTCTTTCTTGACTTTAATGTCATTATTTTATTGCTTGTTCTTAGAAATAATTTTTCGTCAATTATTAAACCTCTAACTACTCGTTCTTTGAAAAACTCAAAGTCGTTTTTCTATGAAGTTTTATTAGATATTCAAATGAAAATAATGTGAATTGAAGCTATTGATTAGGTGTACCTTGCGTATTTTTTTCATAATTTTCGGACCACTTATAAGATAAGAAAAAAAATATTGAAGATTTGAAGGGCGGTTTTCCCTAACTACCCCTCCACCAAAAAAATCACGTTAAATCAGTAATTCCTCAACTATTATCCGTAAAACTTTCATAGATGTGTGAAAGGTGCATCATACATGACATTACAAAAACCCTATATCGATAGCTAAACACTAAAAACCAGACGCATCGAAAATATTTCAAGTTACTCTTAGGACGTTTTTGTTATTTAAATATGAACCCTCAGATTGCTCAGTGCATAATCTGTATTATACAGATCGAAAAACTATTGTCATATTGCAAGCCACTAAAATAATAAATACTAAAAATCTTCATTTTCTACAAAAGATAATTAATCTTAATCACTATTTTCCTCAATAGTTTTGGTATCACTTGTAACTTCGAATAAATGTGTTAATATTTCCGCGGGTTTAATTTTTTTTTTATTAATAACGACAAGTGATAAGAAATCAAGGATCAGCTTGTTCACCACTACTATGGAACCTAATTATGGACATTTTACTCAGAACAGAAACCCCTGAAGGGACAGAGATTATAGCATTTGCTGACGACATTCTACTTACAGTAGTTGGGACAAACTTCACTGAAATAGAAGAACGTGCGAACTTAACGTTAGACACAATTAATCAATGGACGAACAGAAACAAACTTAGGTTTAACTTGGAGAAATCGACATACACAGTATTTACAAGAAGAAGAAATATACCTAAATTAGACATTACTCTAAATGGACAAGCTATTCAAGACAAAACTGTTCTTAAATATCTAGGACTTTATATAGACAACAAGTTGACAAATTACTAACTTACAAACACGACTATTTTCAATAATAAATGGACTATCGATGGCTGCCAGAGTCACTTGGGGTCTTAATTCTGACGCATTAGCCACAATCTACAAAGGGGCGATTGTCTCCATTTTGACGTACGGGATTGAAATGTGGGGCCATGCTTTAAGTGTGAAAAGAAATGTGAAAAAACTAGAAAGAGTACAGAGATTAGCTGCGATTAAAATATCCAGGGGATATAGTACATTATCGTATGAAGCATCATGTGTTTTAGCTAACATATTGCCAATTCACATCAAAGCTGAGGAAATGATAAGGCTACATAGGTTATTGAAATTGAAAGAAATTTCAGAAGACTTTACTTATCAGAACATCACACCACATGACATAGAACAAGACATACGGTTCACGAACTGGTTACATCCTAAAGACAACATTGTACCGACTGACGTTGTTGAACTAACATGGACTTATCACATTTACACGGACGGAAGTAAAAGCAATGACTGTGTTGGATCTGCATACATAATACTAAAAGACGACATAACTATTGACAGCGGACAATGCAGACTATCACCACTATGTAAGAACAACCAGGCAGAAAACTTTGCAATTATAAAAGCAGTCGAAAAACTACATTCCATAAGTCACGACGGAGACACGTGCATAATATACACTGACAGCAAGACAAACAGCACGCATATACAACAGCCAAAATCATAACGAACAGACTGAACACATTAGAACACTACTTATTATGTGCAAACAGAAAAATATGACAGTTACAATAACCTGGATTAAAGGACATTCTGGACTATTAGGGAACGAGACAGTTGACTTACTCGCAAAATCAGCTTCGAAGGACAAGACATTACCTATATCTTACTCTAAACTTACATCACAGACTATAAAAACACTACTGCGAGACAAATCAATGCAAAAATGGGACGAACGATGGACGAACACAACCAAAGGAAGACATTTACACAAATTCATACCTACAACACTCAACAGACAAAAATTGATAATTAACAACTTTAAAATGACTCAATTTATATCAGGACATGGACCGAGGAAAAGTTATTTATACAGATTTAAACTTATAACGACTAAGACATGTAAATGCGACAATATAACTGATCAGACTTACGACCATCTCCTGTATGACTGTACATTACTGGACGGACCCAGGATAAAACTCATTAAGGACATTACCTTACAGGACGGAACTTGGCCCACTGACAAACCTGACTTACTACTTACATGTTTTAAGGAATTTGATACATTTATTAAACAACTGGACCTAAACAATTTTAATCAACTCATCTGAATGCCCACATATGTACTATGTTATTTACATATGTATATATTTTTGTTTATTTACATTTTTATTTTATTTTATTAGTTTTCGTTTTATTTTTATTATTGTCATTTAATTTCATTATTCATATTAATTGTAAAAGAATTCATTATTTTCTGTACTTGCCTAATCAAAATACGTGTAGTATCCAAAAAGGATGGCATACGTAGTTGAATAAACTCCCACGCTGGAGGGTTACTCCAACGTGGAAAACATGAAAAAAAAAGTGATAAGAAATAAATGATCTAGGCTACCTGTGAACAGCAACCTATGGTCATATTTCCATTAGCGTAATCACACGTGTATCTTTTTATGTCCTTGTAATTGTATTAAAAAAAAAATCACAAGAGAAATCCCATGTCTCTATTATATTTAAACAAGTACAATAAAAAAAAACAAAAAAACGAAGGTATTGCGTCACTTGGTAAACTGTAAAGAACGAATAATATGTATTGAATGAATATGTAACATTATGTAATCCGATTTATAACTAATTGATCAACCAGATGTATACGAATAATACCACTTGTTCATAGATGCATATATTTAATATTGTAACTGATGTATATATGCAATAACTGTTTGGAGCGAAACGCCTTATATGCGCATGGATGCTCATAAATAAATATAAAAAAAAAAAATTGTATTCAATGAAACATTCGATATTTCTTGCTATTGAAGTGCCGATAACAAACTTTAATCCTTAATATGTTGCCATTTTCTTATAAGTACTCAACATGAATATCGTTTTTATTGCCGTCTAATAGAACAGCGAGGTAATATTTGTTCCAGTTTCATCTCATGTTGCAAATCTTACCAAAACTATTGAGTAAAATAGTGAATAATATTAATTATCTTTTGTAGAAAATGAAGGTTTTTAGTATTTATTATTTTAGTGGCTTGCAACATGACAATAGTTTTTCGATCTGTATAATACAGATTATGCACTGTGCAATCTGAGGGTTCATATTTAAATAACAAAAACGTCCTAAGAGTAACTTGAGACATTTTCGATACATCCGGTTTTTAGTGTTTAGCTATGGATATAGGGTTTTTGTAATTTCATGTATGATGCACCTTTCACACATCTACGACATTTTTACGGATAATAGTTGAGGAATTACTTATTTTACGTGATTTTTTTTGGTGGGTGTGCTTGGAGGGGTAGTTAGCGAAAACTGCCCTTCAAATATTCACAATTTTTTTTCCTATCTTATAAGTGTTCCGAAAATTATGAAAAAAAATACGCAAGGTACACCTAATCAATAGCTTCAATTCACATTATTTTCATTTAAATATCTAGTATAGTTTCATAGAAAAACTACTTTTAAGTTAGGGGTTTCAACCCTTATTGCCTCAAAACGAGTACAGTTAGAGGTTTGATAATTGACGAAAAATTATTTCTTAGAACAAGCAATAAAATAATGACATCAAAGTCAAGAAAGACACGAGTGCAGATTTCATATGGAAACACGGTGAGACCCTTTGCTCCATTCCACAAGTCCGCAAGTCCTTAACCAGATCGTCAAGCAGTGTTGGGCAAAACTAACGTTAGTAAACTAAACTAACGTTAGTTTTCTCTAACTAAAACTAAACTAATGTTGTATTTTTAGTTTTAGTTTTAGTTTAGTTTTAGATTTGTATAATTATTAATCATGTGGACTCCGTTTTTAGTAAGGTAATTAGTTTAGTAATAGAGACCTAAATTTGTGATTTTAGTTTAGTTTTAGTTTTTAGTTAACTAATTTAGTTTATCAAGGAACATATGTTCCTTACGAGAAAAAGCCTCAATTTCTTATTTTTAAGCAAGTTCTATTTGTTTTAATAATTTACTTAAGTATCGAAATAACATATGATTTATATTAATTCATGTTATTTTAGTAAAACTAAACTAAACTAAACTAAAGCTTTAATTTAGTTTTGAGTCAATTCCCAAAGATTTAGTTTTAGTTTTAGATTAGTTAAAATCCATTAATTAGTAAAATTTGAGTTTTAGTTTTTTTAGGTTTTTAGTTTAGTTTAAGTTTATTCCAAGAAGTGAATTTAGTTTTAGTTTTTAGTTTTGCCCAACATTGTCGTCAAGCCACCTCTTCCTCCCTTTCTTCTATAGAATCATTTTATGCACCTCATTCCATTAGTTCGGCATGGCATCCAACAGTGCTGCTCTTTAAAGGCAACAAAAATCTTCCTTAGGGCTTTGTTTTCCGCGGCAAGCAGAGCACTCCTCATTTCTTTGGTCTGAGTCCATCTCTCGCTGTCCCGTACACAATAGAATAATTGGTTTAAATGACGAACAATAGTCCTACATGTGTGCAGTTTCATTTCAAACAGTACGTTTTAGAGGCTAAGCCGCATTTTCAATGCCCATGGAACTATACTTATTCAGCATGGTGTTGCTCGTAGACATCAGCTGTGGACGATATACTTCGATTTTTTTAGCACCAATAAAAAAAAAAAAAAAAAAAAAAAAAAAAAAAAAAAAAAAAAAAAAAAAAAAAAAAAAAAAAAAAAAAAAGACAACACATTGGATACATTGTACATTGGTTTCCTTTGATCATCAATGTTAAGCAGTGTCGAAGTAGTACTTCGTTGGGTGACCGTCAGTGAAAACTACGTGCTTCTGGCATTTTAAAGGGTGGCAACCTATAGATAGCCCTGCAGTTGCTAAGCAATAAAAAAGAAAATACGTTTCGTCCTATTATAATGTATAATGATTCTACCTGTCGGCAATTTTAGCGCACTTACACACCTTTACTAAAAAATATTCGATAAAAAACGACCAGCCTTAGTTTTCTTCCAAAAGCAATATTTTACCCATTCTATGTATTTCTCTCGATAGCAGTTAAAGATTAAACACATTCTCCCAAAATGCCTAACAACATTCATTGCATAAACTGACCTGGCTAAAGGAAACAAGCAAAAACCTGTGAAAATCTGGCCCACTGCGCCACGCTTTCTGTAATAGGTCATATTGACTGCTTCCAGAGTGCCTGGAAGAAAAACTACCCCAACACTCATAACGTATAGGACGTATGAGATCAGGTATAGCCGACATATGCGCACGGCGGGAGGCGTGTAAATGAGACAACCTCCCGCTGTGACAATCCGTCCTGGGGAGCAAATGAAATCCATATTCGGCTACTAAATGAAAACCTTTGTCCGGGAGTAGAGGGTCAATATGTTGACAGGGTTTCGATAATCCGCTTATCCGCTGTACTGCTCGCCGCCCCCAACTATCTTCACATAATCCCGCCCCCGGAGTCTAGGAATTAAACCTGCTTCTGGGGGCTTACCTACGCTCCGCCGCCCACCGATGCCTGTCACCTAGGACGCCCTTTTGTTCGTTCGTGAGTTCTTTCTGGGCTAGGAAGATCTTTTAGATGATAGTTGGGTTCTCGTTCAATTTCCCATGAGACAACGCCACTTCATTGGACCCGAAAGACTTAAATCGTATTAGCGTTCGGCAATGATCTCAAATAACATACTACATCAATGAATCACTTCAATCGTCCTCAGAGTGCACTGAAAGTAACCCTGGAAATAGCCTACCTTTCGTTGAAACTTAGTGGCACAGGCTCGTATAGGTGGAGACCATAAGCACGATCCATACTTCATAGCAAGATCCATAACTCGCCTTATCTCTTGAAATGTAAATACACAAGAAACTGGATAACCGTACGTCACTGTCAAGAGATATAGTTGTCCCATTGATAAGACCTATATGTATAAAAGGACCTTGCATATAAGTACCTAAGTTCCATGACATACTGTAATATCTGTGTGGTAATATACAGTTATATCAATGACGTGATATATAGAAATATTTGTACCATGTCATTTCGTAATATCGCCTACTCCTTCGTTCGGGCTTAAACCTATAGGGACCCTAGAAATTAAGTTTTAACGTGCGTCCGAAATTCGAACTACGCCCTGCACGTCGTGAGTTTAATGTTTAAACCATCTCTGTTATGTTTGTATAACATAACAGAGATGGTTAAATTATATCTCTTTACTTATTTGTATATTTAGAGCTTCCATACAAAGGTGGTTTGTCCTTTAATGAGATAATATTTTAACCTAATATAAAAATTAAATTGATCTAAATCAAGAGAGGGACAGGAGGAAATAATAATCAAGGGTTTAAGTATATCAAACTATTTTCGTATAAAAAGCAAAATATAAAAAAAGTAAAACAAATAAAAAAATAAGTAGCTTAAACAAATAATGTGATATAAAGTGTATATTAGTTACTATGTATATATATATATAGGGTTGGGTCACGCTAGACTTGTCAGGACCGCGTAGGGAATTCAATGATCGACACCTGGCGTGTCGTGGGCACTGACTGTATTTAGACAAGGCCTACCTTCAATGAGTAACTCGTGTACGTGTGTGGGGTGAGTTAGTTTTGAAGTTTCCTGCAGTTTGTCACTATGAGTTTTATATTCAATTGTACGTTACATTTTGAGAATATTGGCCAATTTTTTCTCTTCATAGGTGTGTATCAGAAGTGATTTATTGAAATACGAATTTGATTTTTCTTAAAAATGAAATACCCAACAAAAAAAATTCTTGCAAAGAATGAATAACATATTGACGAAAAGAAGAACCCAGAGATTCATAAAAAGGAAAATGAATGACCTGGATGAATTTCACATAATGATTAAGTAATTACAAACCTTTTGGCCCCGTGATAAAATTCTGTGTCAGTAATCAAGCAATATAATACAAAAATGCATCACTCCCCGCAGAAAACCTTGGGTAAATAAAGGTAGAAATTCTTATGATTAGAGCTGGATGGCCATCAAGCATTTAAACATTGTATCGTCCTCGTTACTGAAGGAAACATTCAAAAGATATTTTTTCACTTTATTTTGAGTATAATGAACTTTTTGAAAAACCTCATCTGAATATAAGGTATAACATTGAATTCTTTATCTTGGGATATCCTATTCATCCGGAATACTTGAGTGATTTTTATTTAGTAACTCTTCTTTCTTTACAATTTTCTTTCTAATTTTTTTTTTTTTTTTTTTTTTTTGTTATTTCCCCCCTCTTTCTGCCGGTTCTTCGCCTCTCGAAAACATGCGGAGTGCACCGGGTTATGAATGAAAGAGAAGAGTTTGCTTTAAATTTAATGATGCAGAAACGAAGGGGTTTCAGGGGGAGTGGGGATAAGCTAAGGACGAGAAATCAAGGGGCAGTAGGATTTTTTTTTTTTTACCTTGTCCTTTTTTATCCTTCGGTGCTTTTTATCTGTTCGCTACTTGTGCCCCTCATGAAGAAAAAATACAGTGAGTGGACCCTTCTCTTAGTAACAAACCCTTGGGGTGAATGCAGAAAAAAGGGCTCGTCTGAAAATGGACTGTAAGATACAGTGATTTATGTTAAAGAATTCGAGTTATTTTGTAGAAATTTGTACCTTCCTACCACTTATATGGATTACCCGATGACGCTGTCCAGTGCACGCAATCTCCAAATTTCCAAAATACCGCTATCATTTTTGTAAGAAAAAATACAGAAAAAAAAATCAATATCCCTAATGACATTTGGGAAGCTTGGAATACAAACAGTTAAAAGATTGTTTTGACAATTCGTAAAAAATAAAAACACTTCCAGAGAAAACATCTTAATAAAAAAGCGAGATTTACCCACCAAAATGAAAAAAAAAAAAAAAAAACTGGAAACTCTCGGCTGGCAACTCTAAGCAGAAATTACTATCTCCTCAATTCAATCTCATTCTAAAGGTCTATTAAAAACAACAAGTAATATAGACAGAATTCCTATTTACTTATCGTGTTTTAATGAAATAATTGAATATTAAAAAACAGCAAGCAAGTATTTATTTATTTGATTGTTGAGCTTCGCAACATTGGCGACAAACTCATTTTATGTTTGTTACGTCAAGAAGAAAAAAAAAGAAAAGGTAAATGAAGAAATTAAGAACTTAAATGTTAACAAAACGAGAAAAAAAAAGATAAAGTAAAAAAACAAAAAAAAAAACAGAACAAATAGTAACACTAAAGTAATAATTAGATGCAAACATAAAATTTTGAAATAGAGGATGTGAAAGTTAAGTGAACCATTTACAGCTTGGTGTATAAATGTGTGTTTTCAAATGTATGAGTAGTGTACGTATGTGCTACATTCTGTCAGTAAGTCGTGTAAGTCGTAGGGCATATTTAAGGTAATGAGTTGTCTGCAGTTTGTAAGTATTTGTAAGTATGCTGATGACCTCCTGATTTACACCTCATATTCACGACTTGACAAGGGACAACAACAAATACAGACCTCAATCAAGTAAAAACTGAGGAAAACAGAGTCCAAGAATTGTTCGAAAGAACGCAGCAAGCGCTTTCAAATTTAATGTGCCGATTTCTCCTAATAAATTTGTAATATCAAAACTTTTAACGTTTTAAAGTAAATTTATTAAGCCTCCAAATAGAATTTATCGACTTGCCAAACCGCATCGAGATATTTAGGAATATATAAGAAAATGTCAAGAAAATTCTATTTTGTTTTTTACTTTTTTTTGCTTTTTTCGAAAACGGTTATAGACAATGTTAAAATTATTGATGGCCATCCAGCTTTAATCAGGGCCCAGAGGGGCAGATGGTATAGAGGTATCTGATTCAGGACCATACGCCACACTAGGGATATAGTGTGGTAAGTAATATACTTCGGCCGCGTATTAATAAAAGCCTCGGTTGGCCTAGAGACGGCCAAGGAGGCTGAATCCAACCAACGAACGAAAACACTAGAATATAAAAATATTCAGTGCTTGCTCGGGATTTTAACTCGTCTCCTCCAGCATATTAGCCCAGTGCTCTACCACTGACCTAACGTCGCCATTATATATGTATAATTGAATGACTTATTCATTCAAGTATTGTTTGTATGAATATTTGCCAATATCCGGTATGCATACACATATTATTCAACATTTACAAAATAACTGTGCCAAGAATCGTTTTTTGAAATTACAATTACTAAGGCCTGAAGCTAGAGCCCCAACTTTGCTTGAGATTTGCATCATCTATTCTCTAGTATAGTATGATACATTTTTATGTTACGTTATATAGTCTTCTCCTTCTGTCGCTTCCCCGGTTTGACTTTCAGCGCGAAAGAGCTTCTAGCCACTGGAGCCATCCATCTCGGCCCTTAGCGAGGGGCCTTTATGCTTGGCAACGTTTTTCCATGGGCCTGTCGAAGCCTGGCTATATAGTCGTCAAATGCCAAGCAGGGTCGTCCTCATGGTCTTCTCCCAGTTGTCCTTCATCCCTGGGTCATATGGCTCCTTTAATTCTGCAGACATGGCCGATCCACATCATATGCCTTCTCTCAAGAGTATTATAAAACCTTTGTTATAAGGTAATGTTTTTTGTGTTTATATTCCACGCTACAAAACCACTTGAGCTCTAGAGAAAAATATAGACACAAGGTAGAAGTTCTTGCCTAGCTTCCTTGGAGTTCTAAGCTTCCATTTTCTTTCTAAATGTAAAGAGACACTGAGAGGGCTGTTGGCTAAGAAGTGGATAATAAGAGAGATAGAGAGAGTGTATGTAAGAGAGAGAGAGAGAGAGTGTAAGAGAGAGAGAGTGTAAGAGTTAGATTCTAGGCACGTATCCTTCATCAGGTATTCCAGTGGAAGCCCTGCCCACTCCATCCCCTCCAATCGGCAACAGTCTCTCGTCTCTATAAACTAATTACGTGTGCGGGTAGTGCCTCAACCCCCACTCACTCTCTCTCTATTAGATACACCGCCCCTTTTCCCAGCTACAGTGGCGCTCTCTACATCTAAAACAACTTTAGTTGGAGTTCTCCGGCTGCTTTTATAATGCGGAGGTACATTACAAAACTAGAAAACACGTTTTAAAGTCTTCAATTCGCCAGGGGATATTGCTTTTGACCTGGGTCGGATAACTAACCTTTGCAAAATAACTTGGCTACCGATAGTATTTATTTGACCCTCTTCTGAGCATTGAGACCTTGTTTGGATTTGTCAGGAAAGAAATAAATGTCTGGGATCACACAAATAAGGTAGGCAACGCTTCTGGTGAGATTGTAAAGGAAAAGGCAAATTATTGCCGCTAACTACAGCCCGTTCAGATAGACGGGAATTTCAATTTCGCTTGTGCAAATGTCTGAGGGACATTTCCGTTCGGCCATTTGAAAAGCTGGATCTTTTTGCGAAGACCACATCCAGTAACTTTGAAGTATCTGTCTTGATTTTAAACAGTGATTTTGATACTTACGGATTAGCTTACAGGTTCTTTGTAGGTTATCTATTTTCTTCTTTACTGATTATGTAAATTTAGAAACCATATTATATAAATATAGTAATCAAAAGTTAATATAGTAATGAAAAGTATTTAAAATCACGGCAATCACTACTAAAAGTAAATTTTTGACTACTATATTTATATAATATGGTTTCTAACTAACCCTTAGATAACTTGTATTTGCAAGTAAATCTTTTAGGCTTGTAAGACATATATGAAAACAAACAGAATATATTTCAGCAAGCAAAATTGAAAAGGTTAATATTATAAAATTCAATGGTTATTATGAAGTTTAGGGGCCTCCTCGCCGATTTTTTTTTCCGGTGGTTCTATAATATATTTATATTTATTTCGCATTATGGGCATACGTGCTATGGCGAAAGAAATATGCGGTACCGCTCGCTACGCTCGCTCAAGAAGTTATCAAAACTCTAGTCAATCTAACTCACTAAAATTAATAGAATCCTATTAGGTTTTGCGAGTTGGATTGACCTGAGTGTTAAAGGTTACTTTACGGTCAGCAAAAACCAATAAAATTGCCCATAGGAATAGCTAATGAGTTATGCGCCTGTGCTGAATCAATGTTATAATCACTTCAGATACTTCACAAGTAACTGGTTGTTGTCTTCGCAAAAAGACCCGAAAAGCTGAATGGGCTCTATCTTAATGAAAATATAAGATATATGAAAATATAATAATAATATAAAATAAAACTGCAAGGGCTACGAATACGGCCAAAACAGAGTGTACTGTCAATGACTCTCCTGTTTAATGACCGTGACCCTTTGTTTCAGACTAAAGTACTTTTTAATAAATTTGTTCAAAATTAAACTATTCATTCAGAGTAGAGTGTTGAGCGCGAACAGATGAACACATAAGTCGTCGATATTTCTTACCGTCACCTCCGGCTTGCTTGCCGACCATGGAAGCGGGCTTACTCTTAATAGGGATAAGGGGAAGGATAGGAGCTAATATAATTAAATTACTAATTGTTTTTTATTGATGAAAATCATATTAATCATATTTATTGTCTATATATTTTTCAATTTTTAATGTTTTAATTTAGTTACTTATTTAGTTTTGTTTTATTATTATTTCTTTATGCCCAACTTTACTATAAATAATCTTTCCTATTATGTATAGTTTTTTTTTTTGTTTATATTTATATGTCACATTACAAAAACAAAAATTATCTATATAATTGTTAGCTTTGTTTGCACATAGCCTTAAAGACCAAATAACGTTGTGAACTCTTTAATAAATAAATAATATTAATATCCAAGAATATAATTTTAAGTAGTTTATTATTACCTGAGTCGAAATTTATAATACAATTTATCTTATTTATAAACTACCACTACAATTTGAAGTTGATAGGAATGTTTCGAAGGACCTTCAGCTATTTCCCGAGTCCTTGAATCTCAATTCCCGGTGGATTGGCACTCGAAGCAGAAGGTCCTGCAGGAGATGGA
The DNA here is from genome assembly GCA_946811695.1 of Gonocerus acuteangulatus. Taxonomy (NCBI): domain Eukaryota; kingdom Metazoa; phylum Arthropoda; class Insecta; order Hemiptera; family Coreidae; genus Gonocerus; species Gonocerus acuteangulatus. The sequence goes on along the minus strand of OX328130.1, from coordinate 41,219,562 downwards.
AGTGAAAAAGGAGAATTTCGAAAGATTGCCTGTCAGGTTATAAAGATTTCAGGGTTTTTATATTTATTCAATTTATCCGAAATGTCTATTCCGCCATATGTAAAAGAAGAATATTCTGAAGAAACCAAAACCATTTTTTTCTATATCCTTATTGACTGGTCAATTCCACGTAACAAGATTTGAAATTTGGGATTAGAACATTAATGAGATATTTGGAATCTTCTTTAACCAGAATATACTTATGAAGTGTTTTTAAAAAATTTAGAGATGACAAGTCATTTTAATTATGCCTCAGTATGTATATTAATTTTCAAATCTTTTACCTTTGGAAAAATTAACTCGCCAAACTAGCATACAGTTCCTCTATTGCCGTAGACAGTTCAGATAAACGGAAATCGTCCATTGCGCATACGCGAAATTCTGAAGAAAATTTCCTTTTCACTCTCCCTTCTGTTCGGCTGTTTGCAAAGCCGATGAACTGTAAACAATACGCTAACCTACTTCATTCAATCTAAAATATATACATTTAAATTCATATTCCTTTAAATAAAATTCATGTGTCACAGTTTTAAGGATTTTACTCCTCCGAAACAGCTGAACTGATTTTTATGAAATTATGTATATTCAGTAGGTCTGATAATAACTTTATAACTAATTTTTATACCCCTATGTGATAAGGGGGACCCCATTACAAAACATGTTTATTTATTTTGTGGGCAAAATATTTAATTTTTATTTTTTTATGATTTAGCATTAAAAAATACATACAACCCTAAATTTTCAACATTCTACCACCAATCCCCATTTTATAATAACGATAATAGTAATCTAATTATAATCAATAAATGTAGTTTTATTCAACTTATCATAGTTTTATTTTTCAAATTAATAATAATGGACGTTAAAATTTAAATTAATTAATCAACATATGATCTCTTGACAAAGTGAAATATGGCTTCAAATTCTAACCTGTTCCAGAAGTTAATTCCAACATTCAATTCATGTTTCTAAATGACATCGTTCGGAGCAACCACCCCTAGTGGGAATCGAACCTACGACCTTAGGCACGGAGTGCTCACGCCTTAGTACTCGCAACTACCGGCCCTTCAAGTGGTAGCTAAAACCGAATTAAAAATGATCTATTAGTATTATTTTAAATATTTTTTAATAGATACTTCGGGAAATCACCCTATGAACGAGAACTGAATTCTCTGATTTGAAAATGATTTTATTTTATTCTTAATAATATTCAATGTGAAGACCGAAATAAAATATATATATATATTTTTTTAAGACTATCTTTTTCACGGGCAACTACGTTTATAAAGTAGTTCCTCTTTAAGTTTATTTAAAATGTGAAAAACACCAATAAATTAAATGACCTTTAAGAAGCTGAAAATAATGTTACAAGCAAGTAAAATCATCGAACAACAGCAAACAATTTATAATTTCAGCTTTAATCAAATTTAGTATACAACAAGCAATTGGTGCTAATGACCCTGGCAGTAGAAGCACCTATAAACAAACAAACAAAAAAAACGAAACAAGCAACAAGCAATTTGGGTTTCAATCTTTGACCATTCAAGGATAAAACAAAGTAAACATTAACTCCAGAAATCGACAATGCAATTTGGAATTTATTCCTCGTGTGGTGTCATATCAAGAAACCAGAACATCAAATAAACGATACAGCCTGATGTTTATCTCAAGTAAAAATATTTTGTCAAATAAGGCTCCGATTAGTTACCCTTGAAAGAATTTTAATTAATTAAGTCACCATGAAATATTTAGGGCCGTTAGTGACCTAAATATCAGATCTTTATATTTTTGGAAAACATAAAAATAACTGCAAATATGACTATTAACATTTTATTTGCTACAGGAAGAATAAAAATTCTTTAAGCCATCAGAAAAACTATAAGATTCATCAAATATAAGCGGATGCCTTTAGAATTGTGCAAAAAGCCCTGAAAACCATTAGCAAGAAGGAAAAGCAATATTAAAAGTAGCCTTAAGAAGTGGAGGGGGAACTGTGTGATAGAAATGCCTTCCACTCACAGGCCTCTTTATGGAATTTAATGCTTTTTCAAGCAGAGCGTAAAATCTCAAGGTTTTCTCAATATTGGATCGCATTTCTAGAGTTATGGCGATGAAAGAAAAGGAAAAGAAAGAAGAAAAAAAAATCTTCCAAGAGATGAAGGAAATGAAAGTGGAAGGTTTAAGACAGACTGGATATTCTCCTTTAATATAATAAGCCCGAAAATCGGGGGGTGAGTATTAGGCAATATGGCAATTTGTGGAGGGGAAAATTTCATAATTTCACATATCTCACGGTAATTTGAGCCCGGAGTGTTTATGCCCCCCGATGGGGGAGGGGGTAATGGCTCGGGGATAATTCCCTCTTCTTATTTCTAAGAGTTGGAGAAATCCTTTTTCCGATAGGTTCCCGAAGGAGGGGAAAATATAGGAAGGAGAGGAGGGCGATTCCAGCATCTTCGAGGGGAAGAAATCTTCCGACGAAATATCCAATAATCTATCAGCTCGCCTAGCAAGGTGATTCGTCCACGGACTGTTAAGCTGTGCACAGAAAAGTATTTCATAGGGTTTCTCCAGGATACTTAGCGTAACAGACTGTTTAACAGGAGATTTTGGCTCAAATCCCGCTTAAAAGGTGCTCGATCTGAATCACAAAAACCTACTTCTATCGTCCGAAATGGAGTAAAATGTGGCTCCTAAGTTCTTCGCTGTCCCTGTGCAGCCTTCATAATAATCCCACACATTTTGAAATAAGCACACCAACTAGAGCATCATAAATTGCACATAAATATATTGTAGCTACCTAGATGTACGAATTCTTCTGGAAATACCGACTGACGGACAATGAAGCCAAAATTGCAGTGAACGGATTCACTTATCAACATGTTACATCACATATTAAACACCAATATGCATATATAAAAGTACGAGTCAAAGAATAGGCCATTCAATGCTAAAATTGTTAACATATAATTACTACACTTTTTCTTTAAGTTTATAATAATAAAACATGAAATTAAAATCACGTTCCTATCCCCCGATCTTTCTGAGTGACGTTATGGAGCCATTAAGAAAGCTTGGAATAAATATAATTGATATTTTTGAAAAATGTAAACATCTTTTCCAACGACAACTTGAAGTGAGATATTAGGTGACACATGCACAGAAAACTTACTTAAGCCGAAATTGCTCACTCGTCCTCTTCGATTTTCGCTCGGATGGCTCTATTACAAGCAATAAATATTTTTTCTCATTTTAGCTACCTTGTTTTGCTGACAATTTTATTTTACTGCTAAAAGGATTTTTTTTATTTATGTGTTCCCCTTTTCGGCGATAACACGACGATTATTATCTTCTTAATTGTCTTGCGAGGAAATCAGCATGCTTGTATATGTAAGTTTGTTTTTTTTTGTTGTTTTTTTACGGCGCATCTACATCTAGGTCATTAGCGCCGTGTATATGTAAGTGTATGTGTTAAGGTCGTTAAAGGAATTTTTTAAGGAAAGAGGAAAACAGCGATAAAGAATAGTTTAAAGCAACGATACCAACCCATCGAAAATTACATATACGAACTAATTTTGTAGAGAATTTAGTATGCTTTTGAATTGAATTTGACTTACCACGATTTCCCTTTTTTGGGATATTTAAGGGAATATATGAAAATATAAACATTTCTCTTGTCTGTGATTAAATTTTGATTCTCCTAAACTCGCTCAACTTTAATCCTAACCAAAATTTTTATATTTTGGTTATGATGTATAACATGGATTCCTTTATTCGATGACATTTACACAAAACTGTGAAATATATCTCTCTATAAATGGCATGCGTTTCCCTACGTTATAAAATCTATAAAAAATATATATCCGAGAACCTATAATGAAAAGAAACGAACCCCCTTGGTATTTTGTACGCGCGAATTTGGGTAAAAACCAGTGCTCCGGAGAAAGAATTCTTCTGCTGATAACAACCAATGTTATCAATGTCGGACAATAATTGCGGCAGCTAGAGAATAAAGAGACATGTGTGTGTGTGTGTATGTATACATATATATATATATATGTATATATAGAGAGAATTATTGCTGTAATACGGCATTCGTCGGTTCTGAGACCTATGGAGTCTGAAAAGTGGGACTTCGTCATCGTCACCTCCGAATTGCGTCATAAGGTCAACGTCAAAAGCGATTTTCTCTTGTATGGAGTGAAGGAGGAAGCGCTCTAGAAGGTGATATCTTATTTTGGTCCAAAGCGGCTAGTAGTTAAATTTGACCCGGAAAACCGGCTAGCCAAGTTACCATTTCGAGGATCTCAAGATCTGCTTGTCGGAAGTACACCTTGTGAGATTTCTCTGATGTAAAGACTCGTGCGATAGAAACACTATGAATCTTGGAGAGAGGATGATGTCCCCTGCTCATTATGCTTGCTCATGAGCAGCCGAGGCGAGAGACAGCTGAGCAGGTAATTCGTCGGATAGGGCTCAAAGCACGAAGCCGTACGACGCTCAGGAAATACGCCAGACGCATATTTTAGACAATTCGAGTCGGTCATCCCGAAAGCCGTTTCTTCCTTTTTGTTACGGACGTTTTCATTTACTTTCCTGCAAACTTTTATCGTTCGGCCCTTAGAAATTTTATGGTCACTTTCGAAACGTAAACGACTATCGCCTCTAATGGCTTTCGAAGTCATCTCGACGTACAACAGCTACAACGCGGGCATCCATAGTCAAGGAATGCATTATGCTCTTTCCTTATTAACATTAATATTAAAATGCTAAACGACAATCCAATGAAGCAGTATAGAAGAACGTTATTTTAGAACAACCCTAAGGATTGTAACAATAAAGTTTGCACTCCTGTAAGAATTAATGAACAACAAATCATCACCGTTTCTATCCACTTTACACCCAAAATAGCGAGTTGCGGCGCAAGGAAAGAAATATTACCAATTAGGGGCAAACTAGTAAGTCGACCTTGACAGGTTTGTTTCAGCCAATTTGACAAATTTTGCTTGTAAAGGAACCCAACCAACCATTTGTTATGGGAAGGTCATACGCCTAGTTCCGGGGCGAAATGACCACAAGTGAAGCCGCAAGCATGACAGCATATATATATATATATATATATATATATATATATATATATATATATATATATATATATACATATATATATACATATATATATACATATATATATATATATAATAATAATAATAATAATAATAATAATATTTATTTGTAATTGAACATTGTCCTTACAAATATGATCGGGGTAAATATATACAATTCATGAAAATTAAATTAGAGTAGACTCTTATAGAACAAGTAAATAAAATAAGCTTTTATAATACAGAATAATTAAGAACTGATATTTCGGTTCATTTACTACACGCTGCGGTTGCCTCTTTTTTTCATTACATCCTCCAAGTAAATGCAAAAGGCGTTTATATCGGTGATGTTAGAGGTAGTAAGGAAATAATAAGTTACGGAGTTGTTGGTGTGTTCATCAATAATAGGTTTCAGAGTATTTCTGAGATTGGAGTATTCAGGACATCGCCACAGCAGATGCTCCAAGTCTTCTTCCTCCAAATCACAGTTGGTGCATATTTTGTTCGTTTCTATTTTGTACCTTTGACGGTGGATGCTGAGGTAAAGTGTCTTCTTGTTCGCTAATCTTAGTTGACTTATGATTCTTTGTCTATTTATGTTCATATTTATTAGAAGGTAGCTGTTGTAGGTATGAATTGCACTATATATGGTACTGTAGGAGGTTGTGTTGATATGGTCTAGGTCATCTTTAATCAGGTTTGCTTTTAATTTTGGCGCTATTTCTTTGAGTAATTTGAAATTTGGGGTTTGAGCTGTGATTTGGTCTGTTATTTCATACTTTAAAAGAAAATATTTTAACTTCGTTACCCAGTTTTGCGAAGAAAGATTGGTCAGTTTTGAGTCCAGGAGGAGTAATTTCTGGTAGCATAATTTTGGGTATCGTGTGTCATCCATGCCGAGTAGTTTCATCCACCAGCCTGCGATTCTCTGTGCTGCCTGTGTTGATATAGCGTAGTCATTAGATTCTGTACGGATAAAACTGTGGGGTGTAGATTGGGGTAGATTTAACATTGATTTGTAATATTTGGAAGCTATTGTCTGAATTTGGTCAAAGTACCATAAGCCCCATAGTTCTGAGGAGTAGAGGAATACGGAATTGATAACTGTATGGAGAAGTGCTTTTTTAGTGTCCCAGGAGTCCGATTTAGCGTTGAACAATATCTTCTTTATCGCGGCTATGGCATGATTGGCTTTAGTTGTCTGAGCATTTAGTGTGTTTATGAAGCATCCAGTTGACGAGAAATTAACTCCAAGATAGTTATATTGTTTTACAATATCTATTTTACTGTTGTTAATGAAGAAATTAGGGTGGGCTTTATGTTTGGGGCTGCGATGGAAAATGAGTATCTTAGTCTTGGATGTATTGATTTCAAGATTGTTACGGAGGCAGTATTCTTCTAGTGTATTCAGCTTATGTTGGAGATCAGCATGGGTATTTGCGAAGATAGCTATGTCGTCAGCATAGGACAGCATGATGATGTCATTCACATGGTCAATGCTCACTCCTGAGGATCCACTTGCTCTCATGAAATTCTCCATGTCATGGGTAAATAAGACATACAGGAGAGGACTAAGTGAATCTCCTTGAAGGACCCCTTGGGTGACATTAATTTTCCTTGTTTCTCCTTCCTGAGTATGTACGGATACCTTGGCCTTTTCGTACATATTTATGAGAACTCTGAGAAGCTTAGGGCTGACTCCAATGCTGTGCAATTTTATCCATAAGAGCTCGTGGTTTAAGGTATCAAAGGCTTTTTTAAAGTCGATGAAAGCACAATATAGATATTGTCCTTTGCCTCTTATCTTATTATGTACTAATGCATACAAAGAGAAGATGTTATCCATGCAGCTTCTTCCTGGCCTGAATCCTGCTTGGTTCTCGGGGAATATATTATTGATTTCAGCCCAATACGTGAGGCGTTTACTGATGATGGTGGTGAATATTTTTAGTATTGTGTTCATTAAAGCTATGGGTCGGTAATTGGAAGGATTTTCTCGGGGGCCTGCCTTGTAAATCATTTTAACTATTGTGTGCGTCCAGGTGGTAGGGATTATTTTGTGTTGTACATGTTTTGTAGATAACTGAGCCATGCAGGAGGAAGAGCTTTAAATAGTTCGTAGGCAATTAAGTCTGGTCCTGAAGCCTTATTATTTGATGAAGATATTATTGCAGACTCCAATTCTTCTAACTTGATAGGACCATACTGCAAATCGTAAACCCTCTTGTTAGAACAGGAGGAGATATTTAGGTGGAATAGTGGCTTGTTTGGATTCATAGAGGAGTAATATTTCTCCCAATCCTCCAATAATATCGGGCAAGGATTACTTTGTTTTTCTCTATGCTGTTTTATTGTTGACCAGAACGTTTTGGAGTCTTTTACAGTGCTAAGTTTTTCCTGTACTTCAGAAAGATATTGAAGTTTAGCTTCCTTCATCGCTTCTCTATAGTTCTTTTTCTTCCCAGTGTATGCTTCCACGAGGCTATTTTCGTGTGGATTCTTTTTCCATTGCCTGTAGCACTTACGAATGTCCCGTTTTAATTCTCTACATTTATCATTGAACCACCTATTTTTCGTGAAGTCTTTACTTCTCTGGTGGTGGACTTGGAAGAGTTTACAATTAGCCGTAGCAGCATACATTGCGTTGAAAAAGTTTAGCGATAAAGCCTCAGAAGACGTATCGTGAAAGTATATAGCCTTTGAGGCATTGAGAAACAGTTTAAGTTCATCAATAACCATAGAGTTCCAGCGGATATTCTCTCTCGACCTCTTACCTTTACTGCCTGAGTCAACCTCCACGGAAATATTTATTGTCAAACAACAAGCAAAGTGATCCGAAAGTTCACAAATCGGCATAACACACATGTCCTTCACTCCATGGACCCACGGGACATTCATCCAGACTAAGTCATTAACTGCCATCCCATTTGCGCTTACAAACGTAAATTGAGCTGGAGTATCGCTTTCTGTACGCCCATTTAAACAGACGAATCCCAAGGACTCCATAATTTCAGTGAATAGCCTGCCTATTGAGTTTGCAGTTGTATCTAGTGAACCTCTATGGCCAGTGAGAGCAGTACCTATATATATATATATATATATATATATATATATATATATATATATTAATTTTAAGGAGGAAGATACTACAGGCTATAAATGTATAGATAGGTAAATGTATGGATACCTTATTTAATCATGCCACTAAAAATGAACATCAATATACACAAACATACAAATTTGAACTGCCTTTATTTTCGTGGTCTATGAACCGTGACATTTACCTATGGTCACTTCCGGATAGCGTTATCGCATATTTCCCTAAATAGGGAAGGAGGAAAAGCGCTAAATTAAATCCTCGTTTATTGAGATTAATAGTAACTAAATAATCACACGATTAATATGATACAGTACAATCATTGTTCCCCCAGAGCTGTAGTGATACAGCCGAGGAACTTGACATGGGATGGAATCGGATCCCAGGGCAGAATGAGACGGAGAGCGGGGGAGTCCTGAGAGGTTCTAGAAATATAATACACTGTTTTATATTTCTCATGGTTTAGCTTTCAGTGTGTGCGTTCTTCTTCATGGCCACTCGTTTCTGCGTTTGCTTTCCATCTTCAGGGGCAAATACTCGAAGCACTCAGAATCCATATCCCTCCTCTTCAGCTGAGTAGTTATCAGCCCAAAGAAATGCATCTGATGATTCACAGATTAAACAGTTTTTGAATAATTTATCAAGATCTTAATCGGTCCGTTAAGACCTTCCGGAGCCGAGGAAGTAGTGACAATGATATACAGAAATAGCGAATTTAGCTCATGATGCGACATATGGGAGTCTCTGAGGTCCGATGTCAAGACGAATGAAACAGTCCATGAGGCATTTAATTTTTGCTTTGAGGTCATGAGGAAATCAACAACATACTCAACACTATATTTCACTGGCATTTTCCCCCAGATCGGTTTGTCGGCTAGAGACATATTTTATTTTATTTGTTGGTGTTCCGCTTTATGGCGATGTACACCTTACATTTTATATAGTTATTACAAACATTACATGCATACATTACATTGCCTTAAACATTTACATTATACATATCGTCGATACAAATGCAAACTAACGAATGTGCAAATCACCAATTTTCAGAGTGGAAAAGCATTTATCCATAACTTTTTTTTTTTTGGGCAGTCAAATATTCGGCAGATTTGACCTTTTGATAGTGGAATACTTTCCCTTTAATAGAGTGAAGTCAGATTCAAGAATTGGCCGTACATAAGTCCAGTAGAAATTAGTAAAGATTGACAATGAAAGATGCATTTTTTCACATTCGTTACTTTGCATTTGTATCGACGATATACACACACACACACACACACACACACACACTAGCTAGAGACATAAGGAAACGGTAGACTCTCAGGTGGAAACGGCCGCTGAACTTACAAACGGATAAATATTTATATACATATATATATATATAGCTCTATATATATATATATATATATATATATATATATATATATATATATGTATATATATATATATATATATATATATATGTATATATATATATATATATATGTATATATATATATATATATATATATATATATATATATATATATATATATATATATATATATGGGTACAGTTTACATAAAATAAAAATACGGCCGATTCTGTAGAAATAATTTCTACAGAATCGGCCGTATTTTTATTTTATGTAAACTGTACCCATATATCTAATGTTTTGATGTTAAATTGGTCACCATGTGTATATTATATTATATTAGGGTCTCCCCGTGGTATAGTGGCTGACGCCTTAGACTCTCTTACGGGAGATTGTGGGTTCATTTCCCACCTGCGGCAGGAATTTTCTCATCTCACGGTTCTTTGGGGAAATTCCTCGCTGCACCCTGGATGTTGGCGCTAATAGCCTACATGTCGAAGCGCCGTAAAAAAATATGATATATAACATCTAACTATACATATAATAAAAATGTAACGGATTGCTGTCTGTACAAGGAAGATACGTGTATATGAGAAAAAATATTATTGCAGGCCTTTATCAAGGCCACCCAAAAAAAATTATATATATATATTGGTATATAGTATATATATATATATATATATATATATATATATATATATATATATATATGTATATATATATACAAATATATTTGACACTCTTATGTTCATGTAGTCCTTTTTAATAAATTGTAAGATAATCTTGGGAACTGAGATTAAGAATACATTAAAGGAGCGAAGCTATTTGTTTTTTAATCTTGGTATGCGTGTAGTACAAACATTTTAATCAAGAGGAAATAACTAGAGAGCGCTAGGGGATTCCAATCAGTGTTGGGGTGGTTTGGAAGGCATATTTAAATCAACGGCCGGCCCTATGCTTTTCAATCAGCATCCCATCAAAGGGTGATTAGAGTGATGTGTATTAGAGTACGGTGGTATCGGGAAGTCTGGTCGTCTTTAATCCGACTTGTACTCTCCCGATAACCTCACTGGGGAGCAGCCTCCCGCCCGGGGAGAGTTGATTAACACCCCCCCCCCCCAGGAACCAGGAGTCTGTCAATCGGCTTACAGCTGATAGTCAAAACACCACAAAGCGGATGTGTGTCAAGATTGCCCGCGTCTGATAGGCTGATAGGGCGTAATCTCGTTTTGCACTCCCGGTCGTCCTCTTTCGACGTATCCGCCTCCCCACACTGGTATCGGTGGTTCTCCGCATTTCACAAAATATTGTTATAAAGAATTAGGAACGCCTTCTGAAGATACTTTGGACATTGGATTCAATGATAAATATTGTATTGTCTGTCATTTCTTTCTCAATTAAAATGACAGTAGGTCAGAATTAATAAACAGGTCCATCATTTTATTAAAACTCCACGACTTTTTTCACGCCCTACTATGCGTCCCAACAGAACAATACGGCTAAAACATTTAAAAACCTTTTTTTCATTTGCTATTTATGGCTAGCTTTCAGCCGGGCATTCTGTTGGAAAAACTGAAAATTAAAGGAAACATACACATAAATAATAAGGCAAACGCTGACGAATTGAGTATTTCTATAACAACTTAAGAAATTTGAATTTTGGTAAATTGAGAAAGATATGCAATATCATATTGGTATGAACTCGATATTATGGGTATAGTTCAGATCGAATGAAGGTTGATTCATGGGAGTTCAACTATAATAATAAAATAAAATTATTTTGTGTGTCGAAGTCGTCTTTGTGGAATTCGAGTTATCAAACGTAGTAACTTTATATTGCGTCTTGTGTTTAAACAGGGTTCAAAAAGATTTGGAGGACAAGAAGTCTTAGAAGACAACCATTCGAAAGTTTAATAAACAAAAAAAGCCTATGAGGCAAATTTCGATTGAGACACCTGAGTTAGACAAAATGGTGCTTGATGTTTCGAAAGTATTTCGTCATTTGAAGGCACATAATATGTGTTTCTGTTTCACGAACGGGCAAATCGCCTTCGATGCGAGGTGCTCACGAATAAATAAATAAATGTTCAACAAGCTTAGATAATACAGATCCTGTGAGTTGACCTTTTCTTGCATTCCTGTTTATGAATGAAATAAGCAACGGAATAGACACTTGCTCCGGAAATATGAATGCTCAAAGTGACGATTACAGCCAACCAGAAATTGCTGGTCAGTAGGTCAACGAACGGGCTCCGGTCGATTTCAAAGTAAAATCAAGCTTTAACCTCGATAAAACAAGATTAATAGAATACGTTTTCAATTAATTACTCCGGTGACAGCGGAGAAAATCGTGTGAATTCATTATTCACCCGAATAAAAAGATGGAAGCTCTATCTGTGCGTCCTCTCCTCTCTCCTTCCTACATCGGCGGTTCCTCTCCGTCTCCCGCTCCTTTTGTCAATGGTCACATAATGTGATATCGGCGCCCTGATTAGGTCTATTAATCAAGACGACGGACTCGGTGTGTTTAGCCCATTGCTCCTTTTGTCCTTGCTTCGACGTAGACGGAGGCCTTGGTGGTGTCTTGGTGATTAACGAGGATCACCGCACGGAGCGGTCGTTAGTGAGTCTGTCAGATTCCACGCTCTCGCTCGCTCGCTCGCTCTCTCACTCTTTCCCTCACTCCGCTATCTCGTTCTCTCTCCTCCCGGTTCTGCCGGCACCCACCCACGCGGCTGTTATCAATTACCTTTGGATTGGTCTAATCATTGTATAGTCTGTCGCTACTGACAACTCAGGTCGACAGGTAAACCTTGCAGCGGGTAAAACTTATTTGTGGGCATAATCTCCTAAAAGGGTCTACGAAAAGTCCTATGTCCGATTCCAAACGAAGGTTTCCATGTCGTCAGTACACAATATTTTCTAGCTCTGTAGAAATATGATTCAAAGAAAATAGAAAGCATCAAACCAAAGAAAACACCGACAGAGGCATTGTTTGACAAAACCCATTCATACCGAACGATTATCTTTCGGTCGTGTTCATACGTCCAGGTCTGATATGAATGTCGAGATCCAAATGCTTTCTGTAAATTGTACAGCAAGCAGAGTCACTCTTTATCTGAACTTATGCAATTTTACTTGACCCTTAAGTGGTTATGATCCTCGTATGGGGATGCAGTTCAAAAATCCTCCTACAGTTTCGCTGTTTTTTTATTTATTTATTTTATTTTTTTTACGGCGCATCTACAACGAGAGTTTCGCTGTTGGCGTCAAAAAATTCCAATGAGTTCTCATAGATAGAGTAAGTGTCCAAATAGTAAGAATAACCCTTCAAGCACACCCCACAACCTGTACTGAGAATCCTGCCAACTGGCATCCCCGTACGGGGATAATGCCCATCCCGACGGCCCTTCCTACCTCAGTTATCTAGTGACAACTTCAGCTTTAGCACTCCTTGTGACTATCTGTGAATGATCCAAGTGATATTTGCACACATTATAAAGCGAACTTATACTCGTAAATGGTATGCGGGTTTAGTATAATTTTTCCTGGGTCGTTACAGACACGTCACTAAGGGGGGTAGAGGGATATGTTGGAAACCGGAAATAACATTTATCATTGGCAATCCAAAATTTATCCTCGATTAACGCCAGATGGACCGTCTTCTCATTATAAAATAATATTTATGTTGTCAAAACATCGTTAATTTTCTGTGCATGATCCTACCGGGCCCATATATGAGTAATAATAAAATATTATACAGGCAAGTTGAATACTACGATAATGAAATAATATTTTGAATATTATAAGAGACCTGTAATAACACAAGATTCAAACCAATATAATGGAACAATAGACCTAAAATAGAATAACATTCAGAGAAATACAACAAAACTATAATAAAATAATGTTCAGAATATTATAGGAGACTTCTAATAGGAAAAAATGCAGACTTATAAAGGGATCGAGAATAGAATAATGTTCAGGCAGATTACATCTACACTATTTAGAATAATATAAAAGTCCTCTAATAACTCGAGATTCAGATTATAGTAGACCAGAAATAAAATAATATTCAGACAAATATCTAAAACTATAATAAAGTCATATTCAAACCCATAGAATAAAATATATAATACAATTACAAGCAGATTAATATTATAGATTGATAATTATTAATTTATGTTTTCAGTTTCATTTAATTGTAAATAAGTAATAAGTAGACTATAGACCTATAAGAACTCTACGTAGAAAGAAATAATACACAGTGTAATACAATAAGCTGTAATATAATAATTATCGGAGTAAGTTTAATTAAAAACTCTTAACATTTCCGGCGGAAGCTCATTTCCTCAACCCCCCCCCCCCTCAGATTTGCCCCCTAAATATCTTGAAGCTGTTCCACCCCCTTATAGTCCCCTCCATAGTCCACTAACCTTGAAGACATAAACGGAAGGAAGATATAAGATGGATGTAAAGAGGAAGTAGAGAGGAAACGGGATTAGGAAGCTATCATGAGGCTGTATATCCTTCCAGGATACCGGTATTAGCCCTCGCTTTGTCTAATAGTCTCTCTCAGTCATAATTCATTTCCTCTTTCTCTATCATCATTTCTCCTTTCTTTTAGGGCTACTTAGGGTCTCTCCATCTCCCCGATCTTTAGTCTGCCTCCTTTCATTCTGAAAGATTAGATTAGTTTAGTATTGGTAATACTATCCAAGAAGGTGCGGACCGAGGTATGTTGTGCCACTCGACTTCTGTTTTAATTCCACTCCAGGGCGATGAACAATCTAAGAATCGTGGAGTTCATCTCCTTAGATCACCAGAAAATTCCATTACAAAATGCAGATACTTTTCCGTTGCGGAAATTCCATACCACCTGCAAATGAGGTGGTAAGGAATTTCGTCGTCCTCAGTAAAAAGGCCACCGGTGTCCCCGCTGAAAATGACGGACGCGCTTGAGCTGCCAGACGTTTGCTTTTTTTTTCATATAAGTGCCTTCCACTCCGTTCAAGCATTTGAATATCGGCAGGAATTTACTTCCGAACGGTTACTCACCATTCATTTTCCGTTGGCATTTTCTCGAGTGAAGTGCAGCCTACCAATACGAGTAAGAATGGACGACGCAACATTTCTATATCTACTAAATGCAGAAGGAATTGGGGGGAAAAATGGTTTTTTTTGTAAAATATTGGGTCCATCCTGCTCATAGTGGCATATTTTTGACAATTTTTACATAAAACAGACCAAAAAATCATTCAGCTGTATAGGCCTTCTCTTAAATAAAAGTGACTATATATATATATATATATATATATATATATATATATATATATATATATATATAGACGTCCGTATTATATAATTCCTCAAAAGGAATAATATAATAATTTTGAGCTAAGTAATAGTGATAGTACTTAGAAAGCTGAAAGTGTACTTTTTCTCCATCGGTCCACCCCCAGGGGCGGAGGGAAATGGACATCGTCCTTGGGGTGGACAATAACGGGACGGCATATTAATAAACTTGTACAAAAACATAAATAATCCCGATGACAAGGAGGAAGTTTCTGACTCCCATTGTCGAGAGGCTTGTGCATAAATTATGTTTTTGTAGGCAAGTTAAACACAGGAGCCGGAGGCGGTGTTCCTGGGGTCGGGGGTGGTTCGCTTTTTAGTCCGGAGGGCGGCACAGACACTCCAACCGATTTGTCCTTCCTTACCCTCATCAATTATTGTGCTTACCTTCTGTAGGGTTCTTTTTTTTTTTTTTTTTTTTTTTTTTACTCTACTTCTCGTTGCCTTCATTTTTATAATAGGGCTTAGGAAAATAAATTTCTATTTGTTTGTATGGTTTTATCACTTTCAGTAGTTATGTGGAAGTTGAAATCGAACTCAGAATTATTGGAAAAATGTCTACAAATATTCTTTTAGCATGTTCCAAAAATGGCTCTCATTATTGTATATATGTGTGTGCGTGTGTGTGCGTGTGCGTGTGTGTGTGTGTGTGTGTGTGTGTGTGTGTGTGTGTGTGTGTGTGTGTGTGTGTGCGTGCGTGCGTGCGTGCGTGCGTGCGTGCGTGTGTGTGCGTGTAGAGAAAATGTGGGTCTTTAAAACATACAAAGAACCCCTTAGTAGATATTAAGAAAAAAGGCCAAATATTAGATCAAAATGATCTCCGTTGTCTACTTTTTGGCTGTCAAACTTGGTCTCAAAACTTGACGTGTTCCAACAAAACTACAAAGAACACTGGAGGCAATGGAAGAAAGAATAAAAGGAGTTAGTCGGCAAGAACAAATAATAAGTGTAATTATTATAGGAGAGACGGGTTGTACGGAAATTGTTAACCGGGTCAGTTAGGTCACAAAAATCTAAATGGGGTGTGGGTCTTATCAGGACATCAGAAAATATTTAAACAAAGATTGTGACACTATGGGAAAAAATCGAAGAATTGGATATTTCTAGTCAGTATTTCAGTTGACTTATTTAAATAAATTGTTAACCTTGTTAGTTTAAAATATAGAAATATTTAAAGAAATTTCAATTTTTATAAAAAAAAAAAAAAAAAAAAAAAAAAAAAAAAAAAAACATATTAACTTATTTCATTATCATTTATTAACGAAAATATCTCAAATTAACTTTATAAACCCGGGTTTGCCACCAAGTTGTTTGTAAACACAAATTTCATTATTTCTTTTGAATTTTTTTTTTTTTTTTGTGTAACCTTATATCAAACAAAATGATAAAATTACATTACTACGAAGTGTCTACCTGTCACATGTATTTTTTCCCCTTTCTAAACCTACTTTAAGTGATGGTGGAAATTCATAAAACGAAAACTACATATGTAAGATGAAAAATAATAAGGAAGATATTTTTAAAAAATTCGGACATTATTTTTGGATTTTATATATTTTATGAAGTCAGGAATTCGAAAAAACACGGATTTTAGGAAAATCTATAATTTAGACGCTCCGGCAAGCTTTTTGGCAGCCTTCTTCAGCAATGAAACCCTAGGGGATTCAGGAAGACGAAAGATACCGGTTAGGTGACCCTGAAGGGACTGTGATATTTTCCTTATATAACCAAATATTCCTCATTGTTACGTAACCGGTATATTTGGTGACTTAGAATGAAAAACTTGTCAAAAAGCTCTACCATATATATCATGTAAAACAGGACGTTATCTAGGTCATCCGATGATTCTCCTGCAGCTCACAGTGGCCTTCTTCCGACCATTCTTAAGACACGTGTTCCTGTTCCGGAGCCAGAACAAATATCCCATGGACGTCTCGGAGCCGTAGGAGGACACTGAAGATGAGGTGTTGGCTTC
>OX328130.1:41159583-41202437 GCA_946811695.1 Gonocerus acuteangulatus | reverse complement strand
AATCTCTCTCTCTCTCTCTCTCTCTCTCTCTCTCTCTCTCTCTCTCTCTCTCTCTCTCTCACTCTCTCTCTCTCTCTCTCTCTCTCTCTCTCTCTCTCTCTCTCTCTCTCTCTCTCTCTCTCTCTCTCTCTCTCTCTATCTCTCTCTCTCTATCTCTCTCTCTCTCTATATATCTCTATCTCTATCTCTATCTCTATCTCTATCTCTATCTCTATCTCTATCTCTATCTCTATCTCTATCTCTATCTCTATCTCTATCTCTATCTCTATCTCTATCTCTATCTCTATCTCTATCTCTATCTCTATCTCTATCTCTATCTCTATCTCTATCTCTATCTCTCTCTCTCTCTCTCTCTCTCTCTCTCTCTCTCTCTCTCTCTCTCTCTCTCTCTCTCTCTCTCTCTCTCTCTCTCTCTATCTATCTATCTATCTATCTATCTATCTATCTATCTATCTATCTATCTCTATCTCTATCTCTATCTCTCTCTCTCTCTCTCTCTCTCTCTCTCTCTCTCTCTCTCTCTCTCTCTCACACTCAGAGAGAGAGACATAAACAGCTTTAACCCCAAATTTCAAATTACTCCAAGAAATAACCCCAAAAATAAAAGCAAACTTTATTAAAGAAGACCTAGACCATACCAATACAACATCCTATGGTACCATATACAGTGCAATTCATACCTATAATTGCTACCTTCAAATAAAGATGGACATAAATAGACATAGATGCGTAAGTCAACTATGATTAGGGAATAAGAACACACATTACCACAGCATCCACCGTCAAAGATACAAAATAGAAATGATCAAAATATGTACCAGCTGTGGACTGGAGGAAGAAGACCTGGAGCATCTACTGTGGTGTTGTCTTGAGTACTCCAATCTCAGAAATATTATAAAACGTATTATAGATGATCACAACAACAACAACAACAACTATTCAACATATCATTTCTTAACCACATCTATCATCACAGATATAAATGACTCTTCCATTTACTTAGAAAAAGTATTGAAGAAAAGTGGCAACCGCAACGTCTAGTGGGCTGAACCTAACTATCAGTTTTTTCTTTATTTATATTACAAAAGATTATTTTGTTTTTTTATTTTACAAAAGTAAAATTGTTTGAGATGCGACGCAATTGGTGTTAGGATTGTATCGCCTCTCGGCCGTAGACAGTGGGCAAACAGCCCCTATTGGGATTCCAAAGGTTTGCCGCTAGGTTTATAAGCAACGACACGGGGAAGATGGTAGAGAACGGTCCCCGCCGGGGAAGGAAGGGTTAATGGCCGGAAGTGAAATATCAGGCGTCATATGCAGATACCGGTCAGTTCATCATTTGGAGTTGCGACGAACGTGCTGGGACGTCACACAAAGAGCGAATTACCATATATACTGCACTAAATACAACTTCCAGGGACGAAACTAGCCCATGTTTATACGACGCTCCATAGGGCGGCGGATAAGGGCGCGGTGAGGATGGCGCCACGACTATAATTACCTCTCTAACAGAAAGGATCCGACCGTGACTAGGCGACCGCTTTGTCTGTCCGATGATTGTTTACTCTTAATTATCTCTCTCCTCTCCATCCTTCAGGTCTTCCTTCATCTCTCATCCTACATATTTAGAAACAGCTGTTGTTGATAGCCACAATTAGCGGCAGCTTCAAAATGTATTTACACCTCAGGAACGAGGTAAAATAATGTGATATACACACCTTTGAAACGTAGAGAAAATAACGTGGTTTACGTAATTTTGACTGTCCCCCTTCAATATACTAAGTTCTCATGTGCTGACGTGTTATGCAATGAAGTTTAGTGCGACAACCTGTCGTGGAGAGACCATTTGTCATAAAGTGGTCTCTCTGCTACAACATGCCATAGAATGGACGTAGCATTGAAATCTGCCATGGATGCATTATTGCATTTCATCTGCTATGGAGAGGCCTCTGCGTTTCAAGCGTGTGTTGAGTTTAATAGGTTACAATCTGCCAAAAATCGATACCTCCATGGAACGATCATTTTGTTTCAATATCCATGGAGTTAACGAGATTAACTTGTATAATACTTCAAATTCGTAGTTTCCTTTCAATTGTGGTGACCCAAGTCACTCCTAAATTTCCTGTTTGGGTTAGTCGTTGAAGCAGAGAGCCCAAAGACAAACGAAAAGGGCTTTCTTGCATATCATAAAATGTTGCATATAATTACCACCGTTCGCAAGCACTGACTAATATTATTCAACAAAATTCCTTCCGCATTTCATAAGTAGTTTTCTTTAGAGACCGTGACGGTCGGAGAGCCCAGGCTTTTAAGAAATAGGGGTCTGTGAGAGATACAGAAATGCCCAATTCCAAGTCAGCGTAATCTCATTCATTGCGCAAATGAGTTCTAACAAATGCCTGTTTCATTCTGACACCTTGAATTTTAACTATTTTCAGTATGCCTTCTTAAGTTGGTTATGACACACTACCATCTATGTGTCTTTAAAATTTTCATTATATGGTTACTCTGATTATTTGGATTTCCATAAGGTGAAACGTATAAGCATGTTAATGGAAGTACGTCTTATTAACTTATACTTTTTGGATAACGGCTTTTCCTGCAACAGCATGTTGTTGATTTTTGATTTAATTTAGTTTGCTGTCGTTATGCATAGAAGGAAGAAAAAACTTAAAGCCGAAGACACTCGCTGAAATGTGGAAGAATATTAGAGATTTCAATAGCCCAAAGACCTTTGAGCTGGTTAGAGGATTCTGGAACTCTGAGTTAATAAAGGATAAAAAAATAACATGAATATGTCATATAACTGAGTTTCTCCAAATTGTGTGTCATGGGTGACTCAAAAGTGCATTTCATCTGTCACGCGACCGAAAATTGATTTTCGCGAGAATTAAAATTCTTAATTTGGCGATAATTTTTTTTAAAATAACGTGTGTATTACAGATACCTACTCAACTTAAATATTAATGTTTCGGTTTATTCTTCAGTAAATTGTCATTGTTTGTGTCGTGAACAAGTCTAATAGTTCTTAGCAAGTGCTCGAAGGATTTCTCCAAGAAAAATGAGACTTGAGTTATTTCTAAAGTGACACAACTCAAAATAAAACTCAACAGAAAATGTGTCACTCTTGCCTTCATAGGGGGCATAGCAGTAATAAAGGAAGGGTGACACAAGTGCCCTCTGGTGTACAAGCTCTGAAGCTAGGGACATACAGTTTTGATAGTTGATTAAGAGATATTTACCATGTCTTTCATAGTCATAACTGATTAACACCGATTTTTGAGTTGTGTCACTTTAGAAATGCTAGTGCGATGCACAATTTATTACAAAAAAGTAATAACTGTTTATATTTAACTTCCCAAATTACATTTTAATGATCAAAATGATTTTCATTTAGACAGGAAATAATTTCATTTGTTTATTAGGAAACGTCGAAAGACGCTCATTTAAGCTCCGAAAGGGCTAGAAAATACAGGCTAATAAAAGGAAAGCTCGCATAACCATGCTGGTGATAACAGCTATCAACGCGGTAGGGCACAGCCACAATGTTTGTACAAGAAAATAGACTTTTAATAGCTTCTCCAGGAAATGTCAAACGCCAGTAAAAGTTTGAACACACTAGAAAGGTCGTATTAAAGAATGTTTTGAGAGTAAATGTCAAATTCCAACCAAAGTTAATGACGAGTTGAACCCCTGAAAGTGTGACCTGGAATGTTGAAGAATCTACACAAGTTCGTACAAAACCTATCTGAATTTATACTGAAGACAAAAAATATTGCAATATATTAAAAATACAACAAGAGCCTGGTCGAAAGAAAACCGATACCAAAAACAAGTTTTTTTCCGCATAGAACACAGTTTACCATCGCACATTTATCTAATGGAACGGTAAAAGAGACCTCCATGCACATGTTGTAACTCGGATTGATAACCTTTCAGTTTATTGCCCTTAAACACATGTAAACAACATGTTGTAACGAGATTCGAACAGTTAAACATGTACTTACTGACCAAAGACAACGAGACCACTTAACCGTTTCAAATGACTTACTGACAGAAAATACCCCATAAATTAACAGAATATTAATACACTTAAAATCAATAAACCTTTGTTAACAAATATCGCATTATCTTGGTCTCCCGTCACCCTTTTCCCCATTTTTTTTTCATTAGTATTTTACAAAATCATATTAGTGTACGACCAGTATACGCTTAGTAAAATTTATTGATGCATTATATCACTATTTCTAAAATGTGTTCACACACTACAACATGTTTTGTAAAATGTATTGATATAATATATAATATTGTATTATCACTATTTCTAAAACGTATTGATTACATTGGATCAAGATTTGTAATATGTATTGATACATTACATCACGTTTTGTATGATTGTTTTAATATTTTATATCACGATTTGTGTGCTGATATATGACATTGCATCGACAACTAGGCCATTAGCGATAATGTATCTCTTATTATTTGACAATTATACATTCGTTCAGAAACCCGTTTCTTTCTTTCCCCGAATCCCAACTATACATTCCTTTATCACATAAATGACCTACAAGGCCCTGGAAGTTTCGATGTTGGTTTCGTTCCAATGATAATATCCCCCAACAGCATTTTCTGCAAGTCGACATTTTTTTACTATTTTGAAGTATACATATACATTTGCATAAAAGAAAATGTTTTATAATAACGATATTCATATATAGCTAGGCTTTTTCGGCGATTAATCAAAAGAAATATTCTGACCATGATAAACTTGGTAATCAGTTTGGTTAATGTCATTAGTGTAAATATTTGTTTTAAATGTTGTTTTACTGATGCAAACGAAAATATCACTTAATATCTTCCTTAAATATATGCATCTTCTTAAACATAAATTAATAATATCTGTTTTTTTGTGATATGCTGCAATGTTTAATTGTTGGTAGAGAATTATTATAGTGTTTGTATGAGTGTTAAGATAGAATAAGTTAAATTTATGATATAATTCTAAAGAGTCGTCGATATTAAAATGGATTTAATGTAAGTTGGATGGGCTGTTTGAATGCTGCAAATGCGTCAAGTCAAGGCACGTATCCTGCAAATTGGACTTTTTTAACTATGGCTTGTTCTAATTTCAAGTCCAATTAAGTATATTTCACTCGTTAGCTAAGGACGAAGCACAGTGAGCAACATTTTTTTTTTTAATTTTAATGCGTAGTCCCAGTCGGCAATTAGGAGGAATTAATAATAATTTGGTAAGGTTTGCGGTTCTGAGAGGAATCTCTCTCTCGCACTCGTGGTCTCCCGCTCGCTCTTCGGTTCTAATTAAGGGATTAAAAACCCTACCGTCAAAGGGCCTTACTAATTAGAGGGGGTAATTTCAGGAGGGAGGAGGCGGTTTGGGCGGGAGTAGGGTGGAGGGTTTTGGCGCGAAAAGGGAACAGCAGCAGTGCCGCCTAGCGTCTTTGCTCGCTAATTGGGGGCCCACTCGCTAATTACTAGCCACAGAGAGAGAGCGAGAGAGGAAGGGAAGGACCAAGAACTAGAGAGAGAAAGAGGGAGAGAGAGATTGAAAGGGAGATCCACCCTCCCACAAACCACCACTTGGGAACAGACTAATCCTGTCATTATGAAATAATCCTTCCCATCCCGACTGCTAGGAGGTTCCTCAGGAAGCGAACCCGGAGCTCACACTAATGGCGCTTCTCTACAACGCTGAATAACTCCCTGAGGTATTCAGGGGGCCGTAATTACACGTGATTAATGACCGACGCCCTGACACTTTCGAAGAATGAGCCCGAAAAGGAAAAAAAATGCTTAGAAAAGAAGATAGGAAGAGCGAGAGGGAGAGAGAAGTCCAAAAAAATATAAAGAGATAAAAAAGAGGAAAGCAAGTGTGAATTAAAACGAACTAAGTTTAATGTTTGTGAGATTGTCCTTGTGAATAGAAAAGGTATCCCTAACAGGAACGCTTAAAGGACTAAAGTCAAATTATATCCATTACTCCAGTCTCCCATTCATGATGGCCATTCTTAACCAGACCCATTATACTATCACACACGGTTATTCTATCAATAGTTGAGTCTATACACTGGACCACCACGGCTGATTCTTCCAAGCATTCACTAATAAAACACAGCATATCCTTTCACAAGTAATAATAAAGGATATTGTTATAATAATGCACTAATAAGTGACTAATTGCAGGACTTATATTTTAAGTCACTGCAAGCAACTCTCGGCTCTGATCATATGATAATGTGTCTATGAGCAGCATATTACTCTTCCGGTTTTTTCAACTGGATGGTTATATTCAAATGCTTTTGATCTCCTTTTATATACGTAGGTCACTCATCGGATTAAGATAAAGAAGAACTATGATGGAAAATGAACGAGATTATAACGGACAAGCTGTAACGAACTGGATCAATAAACATTATCCAGGAAGATGGATTGGGAGATTCGGACTTGTGCATTTGCCTCCCCGAAGCTCTGATTTCACGCTTGATTTTTATTTGTGGGTTATTCGGGCTCTAAACCACCTGATCGCAAAGATTCGCGAATTGTGTCAGGAAATGAGAGCTAATCAAGATGATATTCGAAGGGACACACCAGTGGGAATGTCGTCATCGTGTTTTGCAAGGATGGGGTTAATTGAATCAACTTTTCTAATCTTCGAGGTAATTATTTTATTTTTTATTCACTTTAATGTAAGGCTTACTGTAATCAGTAATAACTTTTCATAAAGAATAATTTTCATTTATTTCTGATAAGATTAAAAAAATAAACGTGATATTAGTTTTATTTAAAAGTTCATTATTCCCCCTAATTTTCCAATTATAAACTTTATTGTAAGTAGTGAATCTGTATTCCGTTAGGGGTTGAGGAAACAAATTTGCGAAAAACCACTGATTCATCGAGAAAAACAGAAGTGCGTTATTGGACGTCCAGAAAGTATCTTTTACCAAGGGGTTTAGTGAATTAAATTGCTGTTTTCTTGAAGGAAATTTAGTCTATTTATAGAGGCATTATTAGAATTTAATTATCTTCAACGGTTTTTGAGCAATCCTTTCTTATTAAATAAAAAATATGTCTACCTTAAAAAAACAAAAATTTGGACATTGCTCCTTTTCTATTCGGAATCGGACTATACTTTAAATGAACTTTTTTGTTGGAAATAATGTCTAAAATCACCTACTGAATTTTCGCTAATTAGACCTGAATCACCCTGTATATAAGTTTGATTTGTGGTACGGCTTCTCTCTCCATGCTGCAATATTGTATATGTATTTAAAATGCTACAATAATTATATAGGTACTATACCCGCCAGATATTTTATTTTTTGCCCACAAAACTTGGCATAAACGATTCCTGCATCAACCAATTGAACGAGTTCATTATACCAGTGTAATTGGTCCACCGGCCGTAATTGTTTTTATATCGCAAAGAAACTCGATAAAAATCGTGGACGTCTGACTGATCTATAATTTCTGTGGTTAGTTACTTCTCGATGCTCAAAATATAATATTCATCGCTCTTAATTGATAACATCTGTTCATCAAGCATGTTTACGACCGCACGTTAATTGAATTACTGCTGCAGAGGACAGGATGGGTGAGTAGTTGATTGGGCTATATTGCGAGTTATATATAGACATAAAATATATCTTCTGTAATATATTGACTCCAACATGGCATCCATACATCCGTCATGTCACCTCCAGAACAGCCATCCCTTCTCCTCTATTCAGCAGAAGGCCATTTCCTCAAGCAGCCTTCCTTCCTATTCACTCTCCTCAATTTATAGCAATTATCGTATATATATATATATATATATATATATATATATATATATATAGTGTCGACATTTCCGGATTGCGTCATGAGGTCGTAAGCTGGTTTCCTCCCTACTGAAGAAAGGAGGAACCACGCTAGAATGATCGCTTTATTTATATTTATATATCATAATCCATAAAAAATTAGCTTTTCCAGATTAAATGAAATAAATTAATTATTAAATTTAAAATAATTATGAAAATCTGAAACTCCCAATTAAATACGAACATCAAATCTGTTCAATCTAGTCAACTTATTTAATCACTTCATTATAATTAATTCATTTATTCGATATTACAATTGAATAAAGATAATAAAAGATATACCAATTTGTTATTCCTTTCAGCCTGCAACGGTACGGAATGCAAACCAGCAAAGCAACCGTGTAAAGCGGGTCTTCAGGGGTAACCGTAGCCAGTTCAGATAGGATTGGCCATTCCAATTACCCATTTTAAGTAATAACATGATGCATGAATCTGTATAAAAACTGTCTCGTTTTTATAAGACAAGAAAAGGCTTCGAGAGGTTAGGTAAGGGAGATAATATTCAATGTTTATCAATAAGTAGCCAAAGCTAAGGCTGAAAACGGGTTTAAACCTCCTAGAGATAAGTTTATAACAAAGAGAATGTTTACTGCCAATTTTTTTACACTGGAAAAATACGGTCCAAGCCCTTTTTCCTCCTATTCATTCTTTTGAACAGACAACGTTATAGTTTAAATTGTTTTCAGCATTTGGCTAAGTATTGATAAACGAAAGATAATGAGTTTTTATTGAGTTTTACGTAGAGTGTTGTTTATTAAAATGGTAATTAGAATAGCAGTATCGTCAGAATTTCGCTCATTTGGGATTTTGACTTTCCCATCTAACTGATTGAGCTATACCCGAGTTTATTCTTATCAAATGTGCCCCATTATTCTACCTGGACTTTCCTTTACTAGTTTGCCAGGTGTTTAATGATGTCATTCCTGGAAAATGTTGACTATTTTATCATATATATATATATATATATATATATATATATATATATATATATATATATACATATACATACATATATATTTAGTGGATTTTATGTTCCTTAACTTGTTGTCTCTATTTCGAAGCCATTCATGCATTTATATTTTGTGACAATTAGATAGAGAGAGGGGGCCAACCTGCGGCTGTTTGAAAGATTAATTGTGGCTCTCGATAAATGTACCCGAGATACCTTTTCATTTTTGTGCTATTATATTTTAAAAAGTTAAAAAGTGTCGTTCCGAACGTGTTTCAACATTTATTTTAAATTACTGACAACAAATGTGAAAGACTAAGTGCGACGTTGTAACTACTTCCATTTTCGTCAAAGAGTATGATATTACTCATCGAAAACTGCGCGACTCATTCGTAATCGCCGACTCGAGACCGCTTTTGAGTTTGTATACTCATATTGCAACCAACTTTGTGCTCTGCAGGAAACAATTTGTATCACTCCTGCTAAAGAATTATAATGAGCTGTAAAATAAATGTGTTTAATGTTTTATATTTGCATTCACTACACATATTTTAATATATATTTAATTTTAAAAAATATAATTTCTGTGAACCTTTGTTGCATACCTTTTAAATACATATTTAATTGCGGATCACGAATTTTTTTTTTAATTTTGTAAATTGGCTCAGACTATCAAGGAGCTTGGCCACCCCTGCGTTCTATAGCATCTGACGGTAGGATGTACGAGAAAGAAATGCCTTCTTTAATTGTTTGTTTTGTTGTGAAATCCGTTTTATCGCTACATCTGATGTCATTGTTTTGGAATCCAGCAAAGAGAAACATGTTGCTGTATTTTTTAATGGATATCAGTTCCCGATGTGGTCTGAAATGATCGAATTTAGGGTATAGAAGGCCTGTAAAGAAAGGAAAGAAGTGTATATCACTAAATTACTGTTATTTTCAATTAAGTGTTAACTGCTTTGCTAAGTGCAAGTAATTCTGCTTTATATATAGAACTTATAATCAGAAGGGATGATATTGTTGTTTTGTTATTCCATTCTACTGCACATCCTACGCCGTCATTAGTTTTAGATCCTTAGTGAATACCTCTACTGGTACGGCTCCAATTGACTTTTTGATTACTGGAATGCCTAAATTCGTTTATTTTTTTCCGCGGAAACGCTTCAAGAAATATATGAGAGGGTGTAAGATACCTGCGATAAATTGAGGCTAATGTTGTACAAGAGTAATTTGATAAATGCGAAGAGGTGCTGTAAGAGGAGAAGGGAGGGGGGATAAGGTCGATAAATTTTGGCATTAGCCCAAACAATTATAACAGGTACTCCAACCCCACCCTGACCGGTTGCCATTTACTCAAAGGTTAAAGAGGGCGTTTCTTCTTCCCCTTTCTGAGGGTCCAGTGCCTCGTATTAACAGCTCTCCTTATCACTTATTATCAACACCCAAATCTTATCAGATGTTATCAAGCCCAATTTCTTAACAGATCTTATCCACGCTAATTTCAAATCACATCCTATCAACATATATTGCTTATCAGATCTTATTAACGCCAATTTCAAAACAGATCTCATCGACGCCAATTTCTTATCAGATTCTATCAACATGCCTATATTACTTATCAGATCTTATTAACGCCAATTTCAAAACAGATCTCATCAACACCAAATTCTTATCAGATCTTAATCAACGACAATTGCATATCAGGTATTGTCAACATATATTACTTATCAGATCTAATCGAGGCCAAATTTTTAACACATCTTATCAACGCAAATTTCTTATGAAATTATATCAACAAAAGATTTTTTCGACCGCTCTGAGTATGGGTTTCGTATCAACTTCTTCCATTATGAGTTCTTTTCAGCTGATTGGAGTAAGGAAATGTGGCTAAACTGTTTAATAACAAATACTCCACCATTAACTATAATAGACCATATTTAGAATCAATTTCTAGAAATGTAAAAAAAAAAGACTTTTTTTTGGTTGATATTAAGGCGTGTCAACCGTTGGAGAAAAAAAGACTTTTCTTCAACTAAGTAAGTAATTTCAACTTAGGATGCTATCAGTGCACTGCGGCGCCTAAAATCTTACTCTGGTTTGACCATTCATATTAGCAGGTGTTTACAGTTTTCATGAAAGATCAAAACAAAACATTAACTGTTTCTATTGCAACCTTTTAAAATGATACTAGTGATAAAGCTAAAAAATTGTGAGGATCCGCTTAATGATGATTCATCAATTGAACAAAAAGGACTCAAGAGTCACGATAATCTAGCGAAATCCGTACTTATTGCTGGGTCCTGCTTCTGAGCATTGACCCTCCACTCCTAGACTGCCTCACTTGACATAATCCAGCCACTAAACGAGGACCAACTGTCGCTAGTAAATAACCTTCCAGCTGGGAAATCCTTGCAATATTACTGACACACACACACACACACACACTTACATATACATAAAGTATTTCAGATCTTAGGAGGCTTGTGGCCGTTAAAGCAGTAATCCTTTCTTCACACTAATTTATTTACTAGTCCTGAGATGTTTCGTGCACAGTAATTATATCATAACTTCTAATTAATTACAATTACGTAGTAAGTTCAAGTAGCGAAGTAAGCTGTCGTTGGTCGACTGCCGTTAAGTCGACAAACTGTTCTTGTCGAATTATCCCAAGTAATAGGACCGTGATTCTCCGGCACGATCTTCCCCTCCAAACTTGGTGGCAGAACTGATCGGAATCTAAGCCATTCAAACTAATTCCAGCCAACTTGGAAGATATTCCAAACCGATATTTGAATGCTATGCCATCCGATCCAACTAATACCGTTCTCGGTTGTAGAACCTTGAGGCGAGAGTTTCCTAGTGATATACCTTTACTCAAATACTAATTTTACTCTTAAATGCGATTTAAAAAAAACAACCAATTAAACAACCGGGGGAAAAAACTCTTAAAAGAACGAAACTTATGAATTTTAAGGACCGATTCCTCAGATTGAGATAAAAAATTGGATGTTTTTTTTTCGTTTTTAACGGCGCATCAACGATTTCGCTATTAGCGCCGAAGAACTGTAGTAAATTTAAAAAGAATTTGAATAGGAGATTGACATAATTTCCAAACCAGTTTCAAGTAATAATAAGAATATATAACAAAAATCCCAAGGAAAGTCTATTTTTATCACTCTTCTCAAAAAGTTTTATAGGTGTGGCCTCAAAAAAATGTTTCATTATAGTCCGTCGGCCCATGACATTTTATGCAACGATTTTTAAGATTCTTCAGTTTTTCACTATTGATTATGCAAGTCTTAACTAGAAAAGTGCCACTTGTCAGCTGGCTAGGTAGCTGCGGGGGCGTTGCAAACTTCGGAAAAATATGAAAATGTGAAACGATTTTAAGATTCATGAATTTTTTTGGAAAAACACCTTTCATTATACAATAATAATTGGCACTTGTCAGCTGGCCGGCCAGCGGTGGACTGCTTGTCAGCTGGGGGTCTAAACTTGGCAAAAATACGAAATTCTGAAACGATTTTAAGATTGCTGAAATTTTGGCGGTTAATTTGTAGTGAGATTAACGAAAAACATTGTCAGCTGCTCATATCTTGGTGGAAAACTTGTCAGCTGGGGGGGTATAAGCGCTGACGTATGGCGCGCGCTCCGCTTTATACCGCCAGCTGACAACTTTTCCACCCACATATAAACAAGATCCTTCAAGTTTAACTCCTCTGGATTACGGATGGGATATTGAAAATAATATATAAACCTCTAAATGGTTTGACGGCGAACAATTCCGTCGAGTAGTTGATATGATTGTTCGAGATCAGCAATTCACTGAAGATATTAAAACTATTTATTTTCTATGCTTTATTAACGTTTAATTATTTTATCAATAACAATAATTAGTATTTTCAGCTGAAAGACACCAAGAAGAGGATGACCGCACAATTACTGCGGGGGGGGGGGGGGGTTGATGATTCTGAAGGTGCAGAGTCCGAATCAGAAAACGATTCACTTTCTTTTTATTATTATATAATTAAGTGTCTTTAGTATACTATTATTATTATTATGATTAATTTTGTAATACTTTTTTATTACCAATACAGTATTTTATACAAATAAATGATATATTTTTTCATCTTACCTTAATGCAAATACATAATATATTTTAACGTTGATAATAAAAATATTCATTTACAATCAATATATTCAGAAGTTGTAATCAATATAAGCATGCTTTCGCTATTAAATAGTCAAAAACTATATTAAGATTCCTGAAATTTTGTTAGTAGGTAGTATTCGTAATAAGATTGACGAAACAAATTGTCAGCTGCTTATATGTGGGTGGAAAAGTGGTCAGCTGGCGGTATAAAGCGGAGCGCGCGCCATACGCTCAGCGCTTATACCCCCCCCCCCCCCCCCCCAGCTGACAAGTTTTCCACCAAGATATGAGCAGCTGACAATGGTTTTCGTTAATTTTTTTTTTTTTTTTTTTTTTTTTTTTTTTTTTTTTTTTTTTTTACGGCGCATCTACATCTAGGTCATTAGCGCCGGCATCCAGGGTGCAGCGAGGAATTTTACCAGCGAGCCGTGGGATGATAAAATTCCTGCCGGAGTTTGGGAATCGAACCCACCATCTCCCGCTTATGAATCCAAGGCGCTAGCCATTAGACCACGGGAGACCCCGGTTTTCGTTAATCTCACTACAAATACTAGTAACCACCAAAATTTCAGAAATCTTAAAATCGTTTCAGAATTTCGTATTTTTGCCAAGTTTAGACCCCCAGCTGACAAGCAGTCCACTGATGGCCGGCCAGCTGACAAGTGCCAATGATTATTGTATAATGAAAGGTGTTTCTCCAAAAAATGTCATGAATCTTAAAATCGTTTCACATTTTCATATTTTTCCGAAGTTCGCAACGCCCCCGCAGCCAAACCCACCGCTACCTAGCCAGCTGACAAGTGGCACTGTTCTAGTTAAGACTTGTACAATCAATAGTGAAAAAATGAAGAATCTTAAAAATCGTTGCATGAAATGTACACGGGCCGACGGACTATTAGATCCTCCACGTCTAATTACTTATAAAACGTGCACCTGGAAGCCTATAAACGCAAATTCAGCAGTACGATTTTGCTAGCACGACTTTCGCCTAGAACCCATGTTTCGGTGTATGTGATGAGGGAATCATTCCCTCGGCGACCGCCGAGGAACAAACAATAGTCTGCCTGACGAAGCTGGAGAGGACTCCAGCGAAATATAGGAGGAAGAAGTAGGAGAGGAACACCACCGTAGGAGAACCAAACCGTTCCACCAAAATATGTATATATATATATATATATATTTCTCGTAATATATATATCTCGCGTGGTTCATTTCTCGCGCCTAGATGGAAGAATCGTAGAAGATTTGAAGATATTTTCGTTCGGGATATGCTGGAAATATATTTTTTGTTCGAGATGATTCCTAACTTTTGTAAAGTCATAAGAATGTAGTTTTTCTCCGGTAGAGATCCCCGGTAGCTGTCTTTGTCCCCGGCAGGTGGTGTGGCGTTAGCACGTGTGTCTCCAGGTGTTCTCCATCATCAGTCAGCCCTTCTGGAGAACGGGTAATAAACATATCAGGTAGGCAGGGGTATACCCGTTAGGACTCGGCGAGGTTCTCAGAAGTGCCGTGAAAAATTATCGGTCGTCCCTGATGGGCGCCGGTTGTTTGTGTCCGATAGGTCGCAAGAGAGCGGACACCTGGCATTCCTCGCATACCGCGAACAAGGAAAGGGAAACCTCGGAACGACAGAAAATTCTTCTCGATGTAAGAGATGTTCACAAAAACTCGGGAGAATAGGAATCGACTAATATCACAGATCGGCAAAAACCATTGTTTGATCAGCTCCACAAAATCTTTTAGCTGAATTTTTTGGTTTTTGTTGTGCTGAATCCGAAATAGTCCGGGTTGGACATCACCTACGTTTGAAGAAGACCTAAAAATGGTTTCAGTCGTTTTCCTACGTTAAAAAAAAAAAAAACTATAAAAAGAGGACCTACAAGCATATAAAAGCGCTACGATTTTTCGAGCGAATTTCACCCAAACAGCATTTTCTGGTAGACGGACTGATTAATGATGACTAAACATGTTTGTACCAAATTCCATCAAAATGTGACCATTTTTGAGGGAGCTAGAGAGTGAACAGACAAATATACATAATGCGGGTTTCCGTTTTATGGAGGGAGGTAGGAAACGTGCAAATAATGCCATGTCATCTATTTGAGGCCATTAAATGACAAAATTACGTGTCTCTGGTAGCTTATTTGGTTAAGATACCCGCAATGTTTGTACGGTTTAACTTGGCTCAAACACTAGCCTAACAATTCGACCTTTGTGATTGTTGTTAAATATTCCATGTACGGTTGGCATATAAGTGGAAGCTCTTTCTACAAAACCTAAATAAGTGTCTAAAAGCAAGATTCAATACGTTCACGCAGTTTCTGACACTTCGATATGACTAATAAACAACCTTTGACGATCAAGCAGCTGATGCCCAAGTTTGTAAACATGCACGTGAGCTAATATGACGAGACCATTATGTATCTAACACCACGTGGCACAGATACCCTCAAGCAGAAAGGCATTGGGCCTGAGAAATAGAAGAGTTCCCGAGAGCTGACACGATTAGACGCGGCTGACAGAGAAGACAAGGGCCAAGATTTACATGGGGTGGGTGGAGATTCTAGATCCTGCAGCTGTTGAAGAAATGAATGAACCACCTAGGCCCTTACCTGAACATCCGCAGCACAATGGAATCCCAGGGTATACCAGGAACCACCCCCTAGTCCGCTTGGCTCCGAGCTACACCCATCCTGGACCGTTTTTTTGCCCCGAGAACTTTACAGAGGAACTGCTACCGTTGACCTTTTATCCTCTGTATTTTTTTTTTTTTTTTTTTTTTTTTTAAATCGGTGTTCTTATTTTGGGAGAAAAAATGAGTTCCAGAAGAGATGAAACCAAGAGATTAAAAAGAGTGACGTTTATTCTCACGTTCCCCACTGCGGGTCACACAAGTGTCACAAGTGGACCCCAAATTCTACAAAACAGCTCAGCAGGAAGTGAGCTAATATTGATACTATTATGTGAGTTAGTTGACAGAGATTTATAGCGAAAGCTAAAGTTTGTACTACAAAAAATCTCACCGCTTATTTTTTTGATTTTTTGGAGTATATTTGGGGGAATTCTTTACTCGTCGCTTTTTCAATAGGACGTTAAAGCACATACGCCCAATACGTTGCTATTGGCCAATTTTCTTCTGAAGTGTCATTTTCAGGGCGTAATTTATTTGATTTATTTGTTAATCACTTGGCGTCAAATAGGGTGAACGTGGAGGCCATGCTCAAAACAAGCTCTATCGTTAGGTTCCTTGCGGCCAATCCTTAGTTTTACGGAGAAGGTTAACTAAGTTAGTTAACCTTCTCCGTAAAACTCTTCGAACAGAAGTCAAAAGAATTGCTAATTCATGAATAGACTTATTATTTTATTACTAATCTACCCGGGCGAGACATTCGCACTGTATCCTCCTCAAATAAGATTGTTGTCGTTATAAAACATATTGTTCTCATCCTCTTTTGAGAATAGCCGAGCAGAACAATATGTTTTAGGCTGCTTTTGTATGCGTCGCCTCGATGGGATGTTAAGATGTAACTGCTGTTAAGTTCTACTGGAGCGGTTTTTGGTGTGCATGCAGTCTCTTGAGCCAGTTCTATCCTTTTCAATTCGTTGTTGATGTTGTTGTTCACTTTCTGCAGAACATCTCCTTGAGTTTTTTTTGTTTTTTTTTCTGGCGTGCCAACCTTTTGGTCATTAACGCCAGTATCTCCTTGAGTTTGCGGACACATGGTTGTGGGTCTGTGTTCTTCCTCGCCGTGGTGGTCTGCCTTTGGGAAGTCCCCTTTCACTAGATATCATGTAAAGCAGAGACCCAAAAAGAAATGTAAAACGAAAATTGTGGCCTGGTCAGATGCATTAAATGATTAGTTAAAGTTGTATCAGAAAGTTACCTTGAGCCCACATTGAGATATTTTAAGTCGAAAGTAAATGCGGAATGAGATAATAGATAAAAATTGAAATCGAAATTGAAATTGGCTCAATTTCGATATTCTCCAAACAGGATCGATAGGTCGATGGCGGTATTTCAAAAAACCGTATTTTTTTTCGATTGTAATTTTTTGAAAACAACTAAAATGTGAGATTTTGTATACTTTTCCGTTGTAGCGGTTAAGAAAAGCTTTAAAATTATGCCTCATAAAATGATGAAGTATTAATGAAGTTATGGCGTACAGACAAAAAAAAAAAAAAAAAAAAAACCTTGAGAAATAATAATATTTACAGATAATATCACGGCACAATTACCATAATTTAGTACAAGAAACATTTTTAATATATAACATCCATTTTATTCTAATGTATATGCCAAATTTACTATTATTATTAATTGAATGCTTATTGGGCAATATTTGGTGAACAAAAGTGACGGAATACAAAAATTAAAATGTATTTTAAGAAATAATTTAAGCAAATCATATCATTAAGGAAAACCAGTTCTGGTTTTCTCTCCAGTTCTCATCGAGGACTACAGTTTTTTAACATATTTTTTAAAATGAGGAATATATTATGTAAAATATATAGGTTAACGTTTCTTTTATTAACTTTTTTGTTATATGTTTATTTTAACAGACCGTTAAAAGTGCGTATTTTTCTCTTCCTTCCTTAAAATGAACCTTCACCGAAAATCCGTGTCAAATTTTGCTTATTTAGAGGTTTTCACCCTTTTAAATCAACGATTGTGGCAATGGCTTCCCTTTTCTCGAAAGAGAAGCCACCAACCTAGTGAGAATTAATCCCAGCACACTCCAGGCACGAAGTGTTAACATGTCTTGCAAAAGGGGTTCCCAAATCGTTCAAGATACGTACATGCATTACTTAGTTCCTCATTTTCTGTTGTTTTGAATTTTCTTTTAGCTAATTGAGTCAGCTCACAAACGAATGCTATTTAGCCTTAGATAATTGTTTATTATTTATTTATTTTAAGTGCTTTGTATTGTGGACGATAAGCACACCGAAGGAAGTCTTCCAAGAAATCAGGATGTTATTGTAAATATTCATATTTTAATACAGAATTCATTTATTTCAAATAAAGTTGTTACTATAAGAATTCAAATTAGTAAAAAAAATTTTAACTGTAAACTATTCTGAGTATGAACTTATTCATGGGATAAGAATTTAGTTACATTATTCTGTCTTTGGGACCTTCATATGAGATCATATAATCCTGTATTTTGTAGATATGTTAAGATACTGTCTATGTACTGGCTGCCTTCAGCGAGAAGTTCACACATGTTGTAAGGGATGGTTAAGTCTTGTCGTCTAATGCAGTCTGTTAGAATGTGTTTTATTGTTAAGTCTGAATTACAAATTTCACACGATGGACTCTCTTGTCTTGTCATTAAGTATTTGTGAGTAAGTCTTGAATGGCCAATCCTAAGTCGAGCCAATACAACCTCCTCCCTTCTATTGGCTCGATAACTGGATGGCCAGTCTTTGACCGTATGTTTTATAGTCCGTAATTTGTTGTCCGTAAGTATCGTCCAAGAGTGTTCCCAGTTTTCCAAAATAAATGTCTTCACAGATCTGTTCATGTCTTCATGTGGAATTGGTCCGTTATCTATTTCTGTCCGTTCTGCAGCTATTTTTGCGTGGGTGTCTGCAATCGGATTTTTCCCTAGACCTTCATGACCCGGTAGCCAGTACAATGTTACATGTTTGTGTAGAGAGTGTATTGTCTTAAGTATTTTTGAGAGTAAAGGATGAGAGGTGTATTTGTCCTTTAGTGCTTGAAGTGAACTCAGTGAGTCAGTATAAATAACAATGTCACGTCGGTCTGAAGTCGGTATGTTCTCCAAGCCAATAAGTATGCCGAAGAGCTCAGCTGTAAACGAACTGCAGTGATCATTCAATTTTTTAGTTATTATTTGTTCTTCCATAACAGCTGCTGCTCCCACACCTTTATCGGACTTTGACCCATCAGTGAAGATAGAGAGTTTCTGGCTGTTTTGGATAGTGAAAGTCTTAAACATTTCCTTATAAATTAATTTTGATGTTGGGCTTAATTTATTAAATTTTGAAAGGGCAATGTCCACATTATAACTGTTTAATAACCAATGAGGGAAAAAGGTAGTGCCAAATGTCAGTATCTCCGTTTCATCGAATTGTGAAATATTATCCAGTTCTCTATATCTTACACTGAAAAGTCTCTAGGCTTGGGGTTTGGTTCTGTACAAGTCGTAGTAAGGATTATTGATACTCATATGATGGCATTCGGAGTCACACATGGCTCTGGATTTATGCATTTGAGTTATAAGGAGAATTTTACCGCGATAATTGTTTATATTTATCGCTGGTATTTTTTATGTGGCACCACGCTTTTTTTGCTATCCTTCATTCTATGATTGATATTCAACATTCTGTGGCTTACAGATATAATAATCACAAAGAGATACGCTAAAATGACGCAGTTCCTTCGGGTTTTTATTCAGCGCCTCCTTCTATGTTTATTACCGAACAGAAGTTCGTAATGAACTCCCGGAGAGACAGAAGCCATGCGTCATGAAGCGCCTAGTGGAAGTAAGGGCTGCAATCAGACTGAGTCAACATTGAGTTAAATGGGGCAAGAAATTTAATAACAGTTAATTCAGACTGTTCTCACCCCCTGAGGGGTAGCTGTGCTGGTGTAGGGTTCCTAAAGCTATATCATATCTAGACTCCAGGAGCGAAAGGTCGCGCGCTTAAAAAGGTCAAGAGACGCTCAGTGGTTACAGTGATTTCTTATGGTCTCTATAAATCGCCTTACTTTTAGAATTTATCTTTTTTATTTTATCTGATGTGTATTCGTGCCATTTTACTTGCGTCCTCAGAAAAAAACATTCAAAAATGCTTAACTTAATGTGTACCGAAGAAAAATTGTATAACCTCTTTTCTTGATCTAAGATTTATTTATTTAAATTTTAACGTCCATTATTATTAACTACGATTTTGGGACGGGTTATATATAGGTTACCACCTTTTTCTAGCCAGGACAGGGCTGATGCCTTTTCTTTTTTCTAAAGAAAAGCCACCACCCCATAGTGGGAATCGAACCCACGACCTTGGGCACGGAGTGTTAAGTCCTCACGCTTTAACACTGCAGCCACCGGGTCTCCTCTTGATCTAATATATTCTATACTGTTATAATCTATATATATTATTTTCTCTGGAGGTACGCCAAACTTCCTACATATTTCATCAATTTTCATTTTTCTTTTTTTTTCTTCTTCATTTTTTTTACGGGGCATCGACAAATCTTGGCCATTAGCGCCGACATCCAGGGTGCTGCCAGGAATTTTCTCAGCAAGCCGTGGGATGAGAAAATTCCTGCCGCCTGTGGGGATCGAACCCACCATCTCCCGCATCAATTTTCATAAATGAGACATCATTTTAAAGCTTTTCTTACACCGGAAGAGTATAAAAATTATTCACAGTTCAGTTGTTTTTTGCCGAACGATAGAACATGCAAATCGGAGCAAAATAGAGAACGAACTTCCACTAGTGAGGTCATATCTAGGCTTGTCATAGTCTGAAAGAATCCAATATGGCGGAATATAGTCCACTGATCTTTAATCGATCTGTCATGTGTTTAAAATTAATTTACAGAAGAAATACAGTCTTAACAACTGAAAAAATATCCCTCAAATTAGAACATATTTGTTTATTGTTTGTCAATAAATTAATGAAAATAGTATTCGCATTTTGTGTTTCAGCTTTTTTATTTAAAACTTTCTTTCTATTTTAGCGCGGTTCCTCCCTCCCCCATAGGGAGGAACCCCGCTTATAGGGTTGATACAATGAAACAATCTGGAAGTGCTGACTAAAAAATTTCGCGTTTCAGAACCCCTAGAGACCGAAAATAACGGTGGTTCAAATTTGTATATATATATATATATATATATGTATATATTTATTTATATATATGTATATATATATATATATATATATATATATATATATTTGTCTGTTCGCTCATTTCTGGCTTCCCTAATGGTCCGATTGTGATGAAATTTGGTACAAAAATCCGTCTTCCAATTTGAAAGGTCAAGTTCGTTAACCAGCAGAATCCGCCCACTGGAAGATGGCGTTTGGGGCGAAATTCGCGCAAAAAAATCGTAACGCTTACGTTTTTGAGTTCATAAGCTTGTAAGTACTCGTTTTATAGGCTTCTTGGGCTAGGAAAACGAATGAAACCATTTTCAAGGCGATAGCTTTAACCGTTTGCGAGAAAATTGGAAAAATAGTTTTTGAATACCGTTTTTGGTTTGGGTACTTCGAATCATGGGATTCATTTGAAACATTTTCTGCATGTTCTACTTTCATTAAAACTAATATGTTGAAATTTTTGTTACGTTTGGAGTTAAGGAAGGGTTAGAATAAAATATTTTATTCACAGACATAAAAAATGTTGGTAACTTCGTATACTTTCCTTAATATTTCGAAAAAGGTTGAAAATCTTGCGAAACGTAAGATTACCATTAGAAAGCTTACTAAATGCTCTACAAAAATGGTTCTAATGAAAGTTTTGATTAGGCGATGTCAATCGGAGAAAAAAGTGCTTAAACCTTTAAAGTAATTGATTTCGCTTATTCGAACTGTTCTTTTTGTCTTTGATTTTGGTACTTAGAATTATGGGATTCAGTTGAAACATTTTCTGCATGTTCGAATTTCATCAACACTAATATGTTGAAATTTTGGTTATGTTTGGAGAAAAGAAAGGGTTAGAATAAAATATTTTATTAACATACAAGAAAAGTTCTGGTAACTTTGTATACTTTCGTTAGTATCTCGAAAACCGTTGACAATCTTGGGAAGCAGAAGGTTACCATTCGAAAGCTTACTAAATGCTCTACAAAAAAGGTTCTAAAGAAAGTTTAAACAGATTAAGTAAAATAAGAAGATCAATTTATTGTTAAAAATGTAGCGTTCAAAGAGAGAGATCCCAAGGCTTTCCAAATGCCTCAGAGCGGAGGCCTTTCTGCCCGACTTATGGGATAGCTGACCCATACAGGTAAGATTGTAAATCAAGACCTTTCAAGACTGGTTTGTTTGAGATTTCATTTGGATAGGTGTTTCGCTATTGATCTAAACAAAGTAATAACTCTTTCTATTCTATGCCTTCATAAGCACTAGAGATAAGAACGGAACCGCGCTAAGATGACGCAGTTCCTGCGAATCGGACTTTGTTATAATAGGTATGGATATTTTCCTTAATCTTTCTTTTCATTTTATATCTTTCTTTACCTAATGTGCTACTTTTTTAAAAATTATGTTTATTTTTTATAGGATGATGAGCCAGCCATTTAGGTTTACATTTTTTAGGAAAGATTAGGGCACAATTGTATCTATTCAAAGCTTCCTACGAGTCGAACGTTTTGTGAATCAATGTAAGGACCTGATACAATTAAAACTTTTTTTTTTTTACTCCCAATGATATCTGATTGTTTCAAGTGATGATTCCTCATTTGATTGACGAGCAGCTGATAAAAAGTGTAAGGGTACAAAAAAAAGATAGTAGAGCCAAGCGTGACGCCGCCTGCATAATCAAGAACTGTTGTAGAAGACAGGAGATGCGATCTCCCCTCCCTATAGGGAGGGAGGCCTTACCTCCTGAAACTGAGTGTATCCGATAAGGGCTGATGACGAGAGAAGGGGCGGTGCACTTCAGATGCTTGAGAAAACAATTCTATATTTACACAAAACTCTGCAAGGATCGAAACTCTACAAAGCTAATGGACTTAGAGCTAGTGTAAATAAACAGTGCATTAGTCACTATGTCAGCATCGAAGAATTATTGTTTTCATACTATTATTATTTTTTTAGTTCAATCTCTCAATCCGAAGGGATGTATATATTCAGGTTGTTTTTATGAACAATACTAGCTGACCCGGCGAACTTCGTACCGCCTAACAGTCGATCCTTTAATTTTTTTTTTAATACTTATTCTTCTATTTGGGACACCCGGACAGCTAGTAAGATAAAAAAAAAAGAACTTAATAAGTCGACAATTAAATTATGTCAAAAAATAAAAATTATAAAACACCAAAATTCTTTTAATAGTCACTTATTATGAATTTTTTGTATGGGAATATAGAAAAGTGAGTCTTTTTTACTTCTTTAAAGCAAATATAAATTAATTTAAATTGCATTATTAACATGTGATTCTAATGTCACCTAGCGATTACATGTTCTTATTTATTTAATTTTTTTTTTGCTTATACACAAATAACCAAAAACGTTAACTGTTAAAAATATTATAATTGAGAACATATGTTTTTATTTAAAAATGAATTTGCGCTAAGGAACTGAAAAAGTCCCGGAAAGTGTTGTTTTTAGACTTTTTCAGGCAATTTTTTAAATTTTTCTCTCCGTAAGAACCATCCTCGTAGTTCAAGGAATGTTATAAGAAAAGAATTAGCGAAATCGGTTCAGTTGTTCTCGAGATTTGCGCTTACCAACACATTTAGCGATTCATTTTGATATAATAGATTTCTTAAATCTATTCAAATGTACTTATAATATAGATATAGCTAAGTTTTATAAAATTTATATCTGTGCAATTATTATGCAGAATGGGAAGGTTCAAATTTAGATACATTGGGGGATTTTCAAATTGGAATCCAAAACATGCTTAAAAGGGGGCAAAAGTTCATTTTAGTATATTATCTTAAATATCTCATTATTAATATTTAATTATCTTAAATAAACCAGTTTGGAAATCGTGAAAATTTTAATGCATCTATTTAAAAGTATAATATATCTCCTACAAAAACTGTTTTTACGAACTGTTTCATTCGGAGAAATCGGTGTGTGTGGCTTTTATTATTTTTATTCTTTATTCTTTTTAACGGGGTTTGACCCTTTTAGTTTGCCTTAGTGATTAATTTGGTTGTTTTTTTTTTTTTTTTTTTTTTTTTTTTTTTTTTTTTTTTTTTTTTTTTTTTTTTTTTAATTTAGTTGAAAAAAAGGAGAAAAACAAACCACCTGTTTATTAAAACAGGGTAAATATATGTGAAGCATGTTTGTATTACTTATTGTAATAGCGGAAGTTTGAGAGGATGAGCGAATAATTGCCACTTGGCTACAACTACTTTCCTGTTTATTGTGGCGCATAAGTCTCGCTTTTCATCGAGGTGATTTTTTATTCGAGGGGAGTTTAAAATTCTTCACAAATAACAAATAAAAATATTAACTGTTTCTATTCTAAGTTAAGAACGTAGTAAGAACGACGAAGATGACGCAGTTCCAACGAGACGGCGTTTTGTTTAACGTTTTAGGTTTGATCCAGCAACTAGGCGACCAGTTTACCTACCGAGGTTGGACCCCTGCAAAGACCTTGCAAGTAGATCCAGTGAGTCAGCTTAAGGTATATTGTTAATCATTTTTTGTTTATACATTTACAAACTTAAATTCGAACAATGTTCTACCATGTAGATGTTTACCCTTAAACACAAGTAAATCAAACAAACTTAAATACAGGGACCGCCAATGAAACGGGATGATTAAATAAAGTAATTGTTTGTTTTAAAAAACATTGTTTAATACTCTCTTAACAAACTATTGAAGGAACAAGAAATGACACCGGGTCGTGACATTTCTCGTAACAGTAATATCACGTAGCCCCCGCGTTCGCCCGATGTAACTGATTGTGACTTCTTTTTATGGGGATACCTCAAAACAAAAGTGTTTGAGGCTGATCCACCTAGGACCATTCAAGCCCTGAAGCAACGAATTGTGGACGCGCTTGCTGTAATGCTAGTCAACATGCTGCAAGAGGTGATCCTAAACTTCCAGACCAGGATCCACGAATGCCTTTAAGCAGGCTACACACGGTTCAGGCAGGCTTGTCAGTTAGTCCTGAACAGTCCACCTGAAAGCCGGTCGCCTGAACGTGTATATATTCCGGCCGACTGAACAGTCTTAACTGACAAATATGTTGTATGGCCGCAAAATATACACATTCAGACGAGCGGCTGTCAGGCGGACTGTTCAGGCCTAACTTAGAGGCCTGACTGACCGTGTTTAGCCTGGTTTACTGCAATGGAAGACATTTGGTAGGCTTTGTACTCAGGAAATAATTATTTCTTGTATTGTACCCTTAATGGCTATTTTTGTTCCTTCAATTACTTTGTCCGAAAGTATTAATACAATTTTTTTTAACAAACAATTACTTCATTTAATCATCCCGTTTCACGATATTCCGAAACACACGTAAAACAAACAACTTCAATATAACATTCCTAAACAAAGAGATACATAAACTTAGAGAGAGAGAAGATCCATTTTCCATTCCTTCCTTACAGGCGACTAAAATCCACTCACACACATGAAAGGGCGCATACATAATTTATTAAAAGGACGTTGTGAAGGGGAGGGGGTGTCGTAGGCTCGGCTGGTTGG
The DNA here is from genome assembly GCA_946811695.1 of Gonocerus acuteangulatus. NCBI lineage: Eukaryota > Metazoa > Arthropoda > Insecta > Hemiptera > Coreidae > Gonocerus > Gonocerus acuteangulatus. The sequence goes on along the minus strand of OX328130.1, from coordinate 41,177,092 downwards.
GGTTGTTTTTCACGGACGGGCAAATAATTAAATAAAGATGGTTTCTGTAAGCTGAAGGGAGAAGCATGGACGTTGATATGTTGACGTACCCCTCGGCATGCTGTCTAGGGCTTCCGCTCTTCCTCTCAACCAGTCGGGAAACATCGGCCTATCTCGGGGAAGATCGGTAGGGATGGATCACACTGTTTTACATATCACTTGCTACTGTCATGGCTCTTGTCTCGTCGAGTGATCGGGTGGGAAATCATGGCGTCATGATATCGCATTACATCCGCATCTATTCTTAAGAGCTATGGTATTTCCTGAATTGTTAGGCCTCATGTGACTCTTTAATGGAATATTCAAATTTCATAATAGATGACAGCCAGTATTAAGCTAAATCCTATAATATTCCCGGCCAAAGCCCACAGGTGAAGGACTACGTGCTGTTGGTATTATAAAAGGGTGGGACCTTTAGTTAGCTTGGCGCTAATCACCCAGTGGATACGCTATATAAAAATTAAAAAAAGAAAAATATTCCCTCCCAGTAATACAAAACACCCAGAATCCAAAATTTACCAGATACATATTAAAAATGTTTCCGTTCGTAAATTCATGCCTATATTTTTATTCTTCCAACGAAGCCAACTCGCTTTTTTTTTCTCATTTTTCAAAATGCCAGCGATAATTGCACCACTTCAGCGTGTTTACAGATAATATGTGTTCTTCGTGTGATTTTGAAGCGGGTTTTCCTTCAATGTAACCAAAACATTGTTGAATCACTGCTGTCTCCTACAGGCATTGTTGATATCAAAATTTACCCCTGAATTTGAAGAAAATTATAGGTTAACCTAAATGGATGTCAAACGTGTTTGAAAACATTTTCATTGGTTGTTTTGGAGTATCCGTGGCAAAACGTTTTTCTCATAAATTGTTAAATATATCGCCATATAAACAGTAATATTCATTTCCCCGGGTAAGATAAATTTAAAAAGGCGTGCCGGATCGCCTGAAAATCCATAGGTACTATTATTTATTTTCGCGATCTACAACGAAAAAAAAACAGTGTTCCGTGGGGGTGAAGCTATTGAACTTGATTTTTCGTTTTAGAGTATTTTTAAGCCAAATTTCGTTACAATTGGAAACTTTTTGTTCATGGCAGAGTTTATATGTTACTAGTCCGGTGTGACTCCATAGTTTCTGCCAGCACTTCCGGATTTTGTCAATGGGTTGTAGTCATTGACGTGGAGGGCTTTCCTCCTTACCACGAAAAATTAATCATAATCAATATTAATCACGAATTATTTGTATTTCTCACAATCCTAAAGTAGAATAGATACTTAGAAATTCTAATAAATTAAGAAAAAATCTAGGAAAACATATTATTGCAAAAAGGTATCCTTAGTTCAGTCCAGTTAAATTACTTTCAGCGTACAAAACTGGGAAACAGTAAGGTGCACATTTATTTATAGAGAAGGATGCCAAAAAAAAAAGTATAAAAAAAATCACAAAAAAAAATGGTTGGGCTGAATTTGACGACAAAGGGCACATACTTGGCGAGGCTCGGCTGGAGACCTTTCGATGACACAATATGTGACAGGAAGGGTTGATCGGAAAAATCCCCCCATAGGATAGGGTTGGGGGTGGGGGTTGATATCAAACAATAGCCCGCATAGATTGGAAAGGTGCCAGCCTGCTCCTAGCGATGTGTGACAGCGAACCGGAACACGGCACGGTCTTGTCAACATATCAACTTACAGACGTCAGCTGCTCTCTCTCTCTCTCACTTCCTCATCTCTGGTCTGTGTTTTCAACACCACAGTATACACCAACAGCTTACAGGGGCCTCATTTGAATATTTAATTATCCATGTGATATTATGTCTTAGAATAAAATGTGTTTTTAAGGATATTTATAAGGAAATTACCTATTGGCCTCAAAAAAGAATTTTCAAAAAATTACTTCCAATCTGAATTTATTCTACTTACTACATAAAAGTAATTTCCCCCGTTTAAATCTCTCTCTCTCTTTGTCTCGAATTGTACTATTGTATTATGTAGACAGCTAAGTTGCCACAAGACGGTGTACTGAAGACATTCAGCTGCGCCAGACTTCAAACCGGTTTTAAGTAGCTGTAAACATGAAGAATTGGCAAGCTGAGTGGTCACATGCCAAATGCAACAAGCTTCGAAAAATAATGCTAGTTTTAAAATCACGTAAGCTGGAACTAGTCCTTATAAGACTTCCTTATAGGACATCACTGCTAACTCTAAGTGGTCATTCGATGATAAAACAGTTATTAATGGACGAAGAACCAGAACGTACGACATGACTTGTAGGTAATTTCAAGGATGGTAGACCATACGTAGACACTTTCTTACTATTTCTACGCAATAAAAACAAAGAAGAAGTTTTCGAGGTCAACAACGCATACGAATCGAATCAGTATTCCAAGGTATCCATGGCAAATGTATCCAAAGACTGCAGAAGAAAATACCAATATTTACAAGCCATCGTGATACAAATTGCTTACATAAAGCAATCCAATGTTTCCATGGTTAAAATAAAAATGACTGGAGAACAAGATCCTACAATTAACACTTCATCGAGATAAACAATTAGCGGTCCAATGTATCCATTATTTAAGCAATCTAGTGACGGGGGAACAAGATCCTGAAATTAACATGACTTTCAGGCACACGATCGTTACAATGAGTAGTCTATTTTATTCACGTTGTACCTAATACCGTCACCGCTAAACATCAAGCCATGCTAGGACCAGTAGTCAATCCAATGTTTCATTGGTTTTAGTAATCTATTGAGACCAGATTATATTACCGACGTGTGTAAGTCATACAATCCTTGTAACCAGCAGTACAATATATCCGTGGTTTAAGTAATAGGGTGACGAAAAAGATCCCAAAATAAAAATATCCTCCAGGCTCGCCATCCTTGGAACCAGTAGTCCAATGTTTCTTCGGAGTAAGTTATCTATTGACTCCAGAAAATTTACCGAAGCCAGTAAGGCATTTCAGTAAGTAATTGGCCGAATGCAGAAGAAGATCCCGAAATAAACCAGTCTTTGAGATAAGTTATCCTTGCAATCAGTCTTATGTTTCCTTGGTGTAAGTAATTCAATGATCCTTACAGCCATCAATCCCATACATCCATGGAGCACGTAATCAAGTGGCTGCTGGACAAGATCCCAAAATTAAAAAGTCACCCTGAATCGCCATGCTTAAAATCAGCAGTCAATGTATGCCAGGTATACGCAATCTAGTGATCCTAGAATCAATTACCGAAGAATGCCTCGAAATAAATAGGTCTTTAAGAAACAATACCTTTAAAATCAGCAGTCCTATGTATTCATAGAGTACAAAATCAGTACGGAATAAGATCCCAAAATAAACAAATCATCCAGACAAGCCATGCTAAAACCCAGCTGTCCAAAATTTTCTTGCTGTAAACAATCTAGTGGTATTAACAGAACATTCCGAAGTCAACAAGTCTTTTAGTCATAAGATCCTTATAATGATGAGACCGATGTCTGGATGGCATAAGTAATCGGACGACTGCAGAAGAATGCCCTGCAATAAACACGTCACGGATATACAGTGTCCTTCTTGTCAGCAGCCAAATGTATCCACGGCATACGTTATCTAATCACCGGCGAGCAAGATCCAAAAATCGTCCATTCAGTCTAATGTTTCTATGGTGTAAGAAATCTAGTGACTTCTTAGACGATTCCTAAGTCGTTAAATCATTAAAACCGACTCCAATGTATCCATGGTGCAAGTAATCCGATGACTGGTCGAGAAGATCCTGAAATTAACATGTCATCGAGATCCATCTGGTATTTAATACGCCATGAGTGCCATCTGCACGGAATAAATATAAACTGATTGCGGAATGTTTACGGCTGCGGCCATGGCTTCTGGTGGCGTGGGGTCTGCGAAGATATTTAAATTCCTCTTCTCTCCTTAGGGTGACTCTCCAATATCGAAGCGGCCTCTCATATACCGGCCATGTTTTCCATACCACACCCCCATACTTATTAGGCACATGTCTCCGCTGCTTATTGAAATCCCTGCCTCTTCCCCTCCTATTCAATCCCTCACCACAACTGTCTTCCACTCCATCTCATTTATACGCTTCAATTGCGGCTCCTTTCAATTCGCCATATGAGGCTGGGGATAATTTTTTAGATAATGCTCCAAAAGATATTGGCACCACTTTTTGTTGTATTGATGATTTACTCGTCGAGCTGGTGTTGATGTATTGACTTCCAGCAAGTCAGGACACTTTTTGAGTTTTTGGAGATACCGTTTATCTTGGATGCCTTATGCCATTCAGTTTGCTGTACAAACGCTGTTCTAGAGCTAAAGGCGATAAGCGTCGTGATGAATTCCATACTGAAGTTCCAGTAGACGGTAACATGTTAGATACACCGCGGTGCACCAGTTCCATATCGAGCAACATTAGGTGTAGTGAGGTTTTACGGATTTGCCTCTATAGGCTTAGAGGTACACTTTATAAAGGGCTTTTGAAATGGGAAATCAAATGAAACCATTTCCAAGGTCTTATCTATAACTGCTTTCGAAAGGAATATGGGAAAATTGCGTATTTTCTTAAATGTCTCAAACCGGTTTGAAAATTGTGGTAAAGTTAAGTCTTAATAAATTTCCAAATTGGTTATTATGAGATTTTTGATAAAGCGATCTCATTCGGGGAAATCGGTGCTTTAAATTCGACAGTGTCGGTTTCGTTCTATTAAATGGTTTTTACCGTGTTTCCTCTCTCACTCCGCAGGAAGGAAATCCGCTTATGACGTCGAACCGATGATCCAATCCGGAAGTCCCGACTAGAAAATTTGATGTTTCAGAACTCATAGATTAGATAACCAGCTGAATCCTCCAACCGGAACACTATTTATCCAGCGAAATTTTCACGAAAAAATCGTAGATTTTAACCCTTGCTTGGGTTTGCTTGTAATCCTGTGAGTGAAGTTACTTCTGGTATTTGAAGGCAGGGTTTTAGTTGATACACATAATCCATAATATCCTTACTGACAACACTCTATTCTCAACAAGCTAGAGAACAATCTCGAGGAAAGTATGATCACAAGGAGAATTTTGAGGGATCCAAGGTTGTGGGTGAATCAAATATAAACGAGACTTTTGGTCCTGGAAGCCCAGTGAAGGTGCTAGAACGTTCCCACGTTTAGGGATGTTGGATAGGGTTTCCAGGAGTGTGGGAAGCTGGCGGGCGTGTTTGCTCGACCTCGACTGTAACCGTCTTGACGACGTCCGAGCGGGAGGTACCCGCAAATCATATTTCTTGCTGCTAAAGGTGTAAAACCGGCCAAAATCTTCAAAAGATGGCCTGCACAGTTTGAGTAATAGACACTTTCACGTGCCAGAGTGTTTGCATGTCATAAAACGTCTTTGGAGGGTCATAATCGTGTTCAGAACGAGAGCCAAGTCACGACTGTCAGCTTGGACGGTTTCACCAGCGAGGCTTGCTACATCTTGATTTTTTACATGAACGCAAGGCCATCAATGCCACATACTACTGCGAAATTTTGAGTGATGTCAGACTTGCAAATCGCCGCAAAAGAAGGGATCTACCGATGAGAGAAGTGATTCTTCTCCAGAATAATGCTTGCCCACATATCACAGCCCCGCCGAAAGAAAAATTGGGCCGAATTGGGCTGGAAGAAACTAAAACACTCTCCCTACAGCCCAGACTTATGATCACGTGACATTCACCTGTTTGGGCCTGTCAAGGAAGCTTTGGGAGGTCAGAGATTCGACAGTTACAATGTGGTTGAAGCATATGTGCGCAATTGGTTGGAGACAACCTACTGCATTCTATGAGGAGAGGATTGGAAAATGACCTATGCGCTGGGAAAAATCAGTTTCCAAATCAGGAGAATATGTAGAAAAATGAGGTTTACTTTTTTGTGTTGAAAGTAAAAATAAAGAAGATAAAAAATAAGTCTCGTTTATGTTTTACTCACCCTCGTAATTATAACCAATTATACCCTCGACCTCAATTTTTTTTTTTTTTTTGGGCGAAATTCTAGGCTTGACAAAATAGGGTAAGATCGTGAGGGATTCAGAAAGAGATTTCCGTCTTTAATAGGATAATGATTAATTTTTTTTTTCTTTTTTTTTTTAATGTTAGTTTTCTTTCTTCTAAAAAACAATGCTTTAATAAAGCCAATCATTTAATTATTGAAGTAAAAACAATTTTAAAACCTAAGTGCCGTTAGTTCAGTAGTGGTACCAATATTAGTACAATAATTTACACTAAATTGAATTACAAACAATAAATTGAGGGACTACTCATGTTATTCTGATTTGCATATCCAATGGGGCTGAATACAGGATGAATAGCTACTGTAGCGCGTAGGGGAGGGGGGGGAGACAAGCTACGAATATCGATTATTAATTCATCAGCCTCGAAGGAAATGATTGATGAAGTGTAGTGGTGATGTTTTTTGCTCCGAGCGGCGACACAGCGGCCCTATGGAGGAGCACCGGGCATAATTGATCGGTCACACTGGCTTTAATGAAAACCTCCCCCCTATCGTATCCTAATAGGCAAAACCCTAGTATCGACAAGCTGGGGTTTGATGCTGAAGTGATAGTCAGACCGCAGAGAGAGAGAGAGGTTTAAGATAATTCTGGATTTGTAGGATAGGGTTTAGATTAGTAGAAACCGTAGTCTCGACAAGCTAGGGTATAATCGGGTGGATAGTAAAATTTTAAGGAGATGATTTGTTGTTTAGGGTTTAGAGACCTGCAAATGCATATCATACCTAGTCTGGAGTATACCTTGTTCAAACAGAGAGATTTTTAATAAGCTTCTGGGTTTAAAGGAAAGGGCTTAGATAGGTACATAGTATCGATGGCACAGTAATTGGCAAAACCCGATTTTTTTACAAAAATCGTATTGAGGTTTCTTTAGCCGAATCCCAACTATTCCATCTTTGCTAGTATAGCTTTAGATATTTCTAAACCAAGGTTTCGACAAGCCAGGATACAGTGAGTAAAATCACATCCAGGCAAACCTCAGAGAGTGCTAGTTTTAGGCCAAATGGCAAAGATTGGAGTGTATCCTTTCAATCGCGTAGGGATAGCCATAGCACAGAAAAAGGTTCGAGGTTTTCCTAACTTTAGAAGGTATATTTTTTATTTCATGTTATCCTTATTACAGCCAAAACACTATCATATCCTAATAGGGCAAATTATAGTCTGGGCTAGCCAGCATACGGCTTATACATTCGTGTAGGGTTTTTCAAAATAGGGATGGACCGAAAAGCCTTTAAGCTGACAAATCCGTAAAACAAATCATTCTAAAAATCTCATCGAAATATCCAGGATAGCTATTCTGAATATAGATGCCAAAAAATATGTTCTTCTTGCTGAATTTCAAAGACGAATACAAATATCTGTCTGAAATGAAGCAAACATTGTGTAAGAACTCCAACCTCAAGAGATATTTCAGAATTGAAATTCTTCCTTGCAAAATTTACAATCATCTAGTCAATGTTTCATAATTATCGAAGTCAGAGATTCAAGTAATTTGGAGCCAAAAAATGGTGACTCGACTGACGTTGTCCTGTCGTTTCAATGAATATTGATTTCGGATTGGTGTAATAAGTATTAAAAAAAAAAAAAAAGAAAAGAAACATAGTGTTTAGAATTCTAATGCTTCATGATAAAAAAATTCTTCTTTTTATTTTTTAGCGCGTATATGAATAAATTGTGTTGGTATTACGACACGGGAACCGGCGACATACAACTGGCCATGTGAAAAACATGGATTTTCAGACACAACAAATACTTTACATAGTGACTGCCCTTGTGATTTTTTGTTCCTCCTTTAAAATCTATAAAAACAGATTCAAGAGGTATTGATATTAAACGTCTAATATGAATTCATTTTTACAGAAATTTTTTATAATAGAATTTTGGAGTATAAGTAATATTGGGTATATGTTATAATTATCTTTAAAAATCGTCAGAAATAGGAATCTTTTTAGGGGAAGCGTATTATATTTTAATAAAAATTTGTCCATTTTTCGAAATTCCCTGATGACGATAAAATGGTGCTTGAAAGCCGAAGCGAGTGCTGTTTCCTCCAGAGCGAGACTGGCTGCTAGCGAGATATCGAGCGGAGCCCTCTGCGCCTGCACCTGTGTCCTGCCGCCACCCCCACCGGGGATCGATGTCTGTTCTCACCTCGATACATTATCAGCTTACTTAGTACTTCTGGCTACCTCCTATATCCTCCGAAGGATAGAGGGTGAGAAGAGTACAGGCTGGAGTCGACAAAGTGGCTTTGTCGACATGGCTGTTGCGCCCTTCAATCCTGGCGAATGGCGAATGTCAAAGTTAATCTTTTGGTTAGGAATGGTCTTGACAGGATTAGGATCCCTAAAATTTGTTTCATAAAGCTTGCTGAACTTAAAAATATACAATCAGAAATAAATGAAACTTAATTGGACCACTCAGATTAAAGAGTTAGTTCCTAAAAATGCGCAAAACCTAAATCCAACTAGAAAAACACTAATCAAACTAATACTTCACTAGACAATTACATTACTCGCCTACACAACACTACATTCAATGGATTCAACAATAACAGAAAACCAATTCAGCAGGACCAATGTAAAATACTACATACAAAATAAAAGCATGAACCTAGAGCCTTTCCATAACCCTCTTACTACATTGTCATTTGGTTAGCTTGCAATACTTATGAAGGGTCAAGGTGAAAAATGATGAAAGTCACAAAAAATTAATTTTGAAATGAAAAACAAGTATTATATTCCCAATTTCCTATGTTTACAATACTAGCCAATGTTTTACTTCTTTTTTTTTTATTATTTTACTCCCACATGGTGTTCGTAATCAAATCAAATAATTTTTTGGGGCAGTTCAAGATACGAATACTCCAAATTAATCAAGCAAAAATGCGTGTACTTTATTTTAAAAAATGGACAAATCAAGAGAATGTTTCATTAAAAAAAATTAAGAAAGTACTTTTACTTCAGATAACACATTATTATATGTTTACCTTAAACGTGTAATCTTCTTCATGTAGAAGGAAAACCAAGTATGTATCTTCGACGTTATTTTTAGTGGTAGATGCTCGTGGCAAGTTTTCGTAGAAGGTTTAAAAAAAAACTGTTTAAGGTATTGCAAGTAATTAAACTTGGGCTCAGGAATTGGAACTGGGCCGCTGAAAAGATTTTTAATTGTCCCTCTCGGTCACACATGCTGCATGTATCTTTCCCGAGGAAACGAAAGGATAATTTGAAATAATTGTTGAAAATCGACCTGAAAGTATCATAATGTACAGCGTTTTTAGAATTATTTTTCATCGTTTTCCCCCGTAATTTTGCTGATAGTACTCTTATAAGGCTAGTAGGTGGCACAGAAATCTCCATTTAGTAAAAAAAGAGACATCCATCGTTTTTATCTCTGCCCCTAATATAGTTACCTAACTGTACTAACAGATGTTTTAGAAATTGTTTCTTAGATTAGTATTACTATTTCGCCTAAAATGGAACAAATCCGACGTTTTTTCTGAAGTTTCCTTCGACTGACGGAGGCCTAAAGAAAAAAACTTTCACTTAGAATTAATATGACTTAATATTAATCACGTATGGGCTCGATAGGTCCCTAAAGACTTCAAGTCAATCGCTTTCAAAATTCGTTTCATTCGATTCCCTATAACAAAACATCTTTAAAACTTCAGATAATAGTAAATTAGTAACAGTTTTAGACATTTAAAAAAAAAAAAAAATATTTTATAAAAATGATAACATCTATTTGCAAATTAACTTTAAAATTAACATTATTATTATTAAATATTTAAAAATATAAATAGAGTTGAGCTGCTACCGTTCAACAGAATAAATTCCTGAGGAGTCTGATGAAGACAACTTCAATTTTTCTGTTTATTGTACATATCAAATCCAGTTTACAGATTTTCGTTGAAACAAAAAGCTAAAATAAGGGCCGGTAGGGACAAAATAATAATTTTGTTATTTAGATTATTTTTACAAAGCATCCTTCTTTTTAGATACCCTTGTGCACAGTTTCGTTTGAATGTAACAAAATGTTCGACCGTTATGAGCAAGTTAGAACTTTGTGCCCGAAGTAAACCTAGGCAAAGGTATGTAGATATGGATATATGTAAATTTTAAGAGGGTTAATTTCAGGGAGAAAAGTATTTTTGAAAAATTCGTTGGGTGCCAACTCAAAGTGACGTTAGTTAAAATTAACTAATACAATTAATACTTTATTGACAATCATCTATTATTCAATATAAAGTAATAAATGATAATCAGAGAAAGCTAGTCTAAATGCCAATACTTCCAAGAAGAAGTAAGTTCCGTAAAAGTAGCTTTGGGAGTAGAGGAGTGGTTTTGGCACTTGAGGTCAGTCTTAGCGGAACTTTTCTCATTAGAAGCTTCGCTTTTCAACCATTTCTGTTTTGTTCCGTCAATTTTTATTAATATTTATGACTGAAATCAATAAATCGAAATGTCAGTCTATAAAAGATATAATTACTTTTTCATAAGATTTCCTACATTGTAAATAAATAAATTACTGTCGTTAAATAAATATATATTCTCTTTAATTGAGAAGAGATCGTTGGTGATGGGAAAGTAGAGTTCTTTCAGGGTTCGATCGTGGTATCCTAATAAAACTTCTTTTTTTGTTTTTGTAACAAAATATAGTTTTTTTAGGCTACAATGACCGAACCCTTATAAATTCTACATACATATTATCTTTTATATGCAATAATATTGGCTAAACATAGGATGACATTTTAAATTATTCGTAACAATTATTTATGGATTTTAGAATTTTTTTTTTTAGCTCGTAATAACCCCATAAGAGGTGGTAAATGCAGCTCACGAAACTTGTAGGGGGGAAATATTTTTAAAAAGTGTTTAACAAACTTGTATGTCAATTATAATAGAATAAAATATTCAAATATTGTAGAAAAGATGGTATGAATGTTGTTAATATTACATCTAGGCGCACGGTAGTGCGCCAGGCCAAGTTACGGTCTAAGCATACTGTGTGTATATTACAGGCCGTCTTAGAGCCGATATTTACCCTCTCATAACTTTCAACCAGGTAAAGATAAGGTTATGAAATTTTACACAGGTATTATTCTACTAGATGTGAGTAAAACTGGAAATTTCCATAATTCTACATCGAATAGTTTCTGAGATGTAAGCGATCGAAAATCGGGATTTATAGGACTCATTCACTCACTCACTCACTCATCAAAATTATTAGGCACTTCCCATGATGCTAGAGACTTGAAATTTTGCATGAAGATAGATATGAAGACGTTATTAAAGGAAAAAATCGAAAAATCACGAAAAGTTGTGTTTGACTCCGCTTCCGGGGCGGGGGTGTGCCAGTTTTGTACTTCCTTTGGAAACCCATCATTCCGTCCGAAACCCATGAAGTGGGATATCAAATGAATTGTCTTGTTATGAAGAACCTATATTTGATGTTTTAAGAAACAATTAGACGCATATAGGCTCGGTAAAAATCTTATACCAGCTGTCTGTCTGTATGTTTGTTCCTCTTACAAATCCGTACCGTTTGACCGATTTTGACCAAACTAGGGACACAGATGGGTCTTGATACGGAGATAATCATAGGCTAGGTTAAATTGCCTATCAGCTGTCTGTCTGTATGTTTGTTCCTTACACATATTCACACCATTTGACCGATTTTGACCAAACTTGGCACACAGGTAGGCCTTGGTCCGGGGAATGCACTAGGCTAGGTAAAAAAGGTCTTTCATCTGTCTGTCTGTATGTTTGTTCCTTATACAAATTCACACCGTTTGGCCTATTTTGACAAAACTTGGCACGCAGGTAGGTCTTGATACGGGAGTGGCATATTACCTATGACGTTTTCTACTTTTTGTTCCATCGAAATGCCATCATTCCTTCTGAAACCCATCATGTGGGCTATCAAATGAATCGTCTTGGTAAGGAGGACCTATATTTGATTTTTTAAAAAACATTTCTACGCATCTTATCAAAAACAGTTGTGACTTCTTTTTTAAATGTAGTAAATAAAGTCGTAGGGGTTCACTGCATAATATACTTCAAAGCAGATACTAAGTTTTTAAAAGTCGAGCCATCTAAATTACAAAGTTTAGGATCACAAACCCAAAATGTATCGTCTTTGTTCTTATATTTTTCTTGAAGGCCTTCTGCACTTTCCCTATTGTGATCTTTATCCTCGGGATAAGGTTCCTGAGTTTTACAGTGTAATCGTTTAGTTAAGGAGAGCAATCAATTTGTCCTCTAGAGTAATGTCATCTGGAAGAGCTTCTAACTTTTCTAGTCTAGTGATTAGATGTATGTAGGTTGATTATTGGTATCAAATATCAAGCAGTAAGGAGAACCTTATGCAGAATCCAAAGACCCTGGTTTTATATGAAGTACAAAAGCCAGTAGGTATGCGGCAACTAAATTCTATTTAATACTTAGAAAAAAGTAATGTGATCCCCAAAAAAACATAAATGTGAAATAGAGGCCAAGTTCCCGCCCCCACAAAGAAACACTCCCTTCCTCAAAAATATCCCCTCCTAAAACCCCCCAAAAACGCCTTACCATTCTACACTCCAAAAAAGTAGTATCAGTTGGTGTATTAATTCAACCAAAAATATTTGCCAAGAGATGATACAAGAAAGAAATGTCCAAGTTCATTACTTGGAAGACCTCATAGTTACTTACTAAGAACAGTAAAGACACTTCAACTGACCTTTAAAAACAACAATAAAAATACTTATATCCAGTTACTAAAAAATCACTTTCCTCAACCATGTATATTCTTAAACTTGGCAATGTTTAGTTTTTCTCTAAAGATAATTTCGGCACAAAAAAAACATTGCCAAGTTGGTTGAGGAAGTGATATTTTAGTAACTGGATATAAGTATTTTTATTGTTGTTTTTAAAGGTCAGTTGAAGTGTCTTTACTGTTCTTAGTAAGTAACTATGAGGTCTTCCAAGTAATGAACTTGGCCATTTCAGTCTCGTATCATCAATGACGAATGGCAATTTTATGCATCCCGTATTTTCATTTACAACGACTCTTCCATTGCCAATATCTAACAGTTCTTTCGAGTGGATGGATCTTGAAGCATTTGAATGCGCATATTTACTTTCACTTGTAATTTTTCAACACATTACGCCACAGTAGCGTCGATTTTAGGCAACAAGTGACACAGGTAAACGGCTGGCGGGAATAACTAATCAAATGATAACACAGACATACAAAATAAAAAAAGTGGTTCTTCCCAAAGACACCATACATATTTTCTTATGTATTTCGTGATGCTGAATCCGAATCTGGAGTCCGTTTCACTCCAGCTCGTCAGGTTTAAGGGCATTTGAAGGTCACATTTCGTATGAAGTCGTTAAAGAAGAAATAATAAGGGCTTCCATGGTTTTGAGAGTCGCTAAATTCGAATCCAAGGCCTGTTGCACCCCACTGACGCAAAATCAAGGGAATTTCAAGGATAAGATCTATTTTGCAAAAAATGAAATTTTGACTGCAGATTCATTTTTTGCAAAATAGAAAAAATTATCCTTAAAATTACCTTGATTTTCGCCGATGCACAGTGGTCAAAAATAGTCAAAAAGCGCTCAAAACTTGATTATTTAAAGTTTCTCCGAACCCATTCGCCTTAAATATATGTTAAATACCTCGTGAGAGTGCCATTTCTTGAGTTTTAGGCCCCCACCGTTGATTGAGTTTGGCCCAAACGAAGAAAATTTCCCAAATCCTCATGTACCAAAATCGTTCCTTCAACTTTACTTGTTCAGACCGATAAGGTTGACGCATGTTTTTCTTGTTTTAATGGGATGTTCCAAGGGCAAAAAAAATATTTTTGTATTTTTCGAATCACCTTATTGGACGGGATACTGAAAAAGTAAAAAAAATACACGTATCAAATTTCGTTTTGTCATATAGCTTTTGCATCTCTCTAGTTTCGGGCTTAAATATTCCGTGGGCATGTATAGAAAGACCCCAGTCTGAAATTAGCAGCATAAGTCTGCTTCGGTGCTAGAGGTGAACGAACTCGGTAAATGACTAACAGACAGACGCGCGTTATCTCTATGTAAACATTGAAATCAAATCGAAGACGGATTTTTTTTGCAGTACTCAAATCAGTGTTGACTGCAAAAAATGTCTGAAGTGATCCGAGTGAAAAATCGTGTCCTAGTTGAAATATTGTTGAATTCAAACGACAAAAGTGTTTCGGTATGCGATTATTTGAAAGATAAATTTCCAATAGCCGATTAGCATATTTCGTAACTCCTACGGAAATTTAAAAAAAAAAGTTGACTGAGATAGGAGCAGATGTATTTTTTTTTTTTAAATTTGTTTTGACCTCCTCAGCCCAGCCGATTGCAGTTCAGAGGCGGGGGCGACCACAAAAAAATTTTTCCCGTGAGTGACTTATCAATCAATACCTTTATTGCAGTTATAAGACTGGTAAGTGTGCATGTTATTGAGTTTTGGGCGCTTTTTGATCACTGTGCGATGTGGTGAAACATAAGTCGGATTCGAATTCAGTACACCGATCACCAAAATGTGTTAAATGTTAACGAGTCTCAATTGGACAGAAAATTGGATTTTTCTAAAGTTCCTATTTTTTTAATGGCTTTTGATCATTCTAGATTATTGTTCGTAAAAAATATTTTCAGATTAGTAAAATGTTTACAGGATAATTATTTGGTGTATGAACAATATTGAGTTTTAGGATTTCCTAGCTATTTTGTGAATTTTGGTTAATATTCAGCAGATTTATTCCTGTTTGAATTTACTTCTTGATGTTCCTGCTCTGTACGTTGCTCTTGCATAAAAAAGCAAAAGAAAAAATTGAAATGTATTTATTTTATATATTTTCAAAGTATGGGGTAAAATTTACCCCAGGGTGTCATTAACGTAGATGTCAATGGTAGTGTCAATCCAGGGTTAAAGAAATGTTATAAATGAAATAAAATTAAAGTCGTATATAACCAATTCTTGTTTGATGCGCCTATAATCCATTACTATGGTACACAACTTTTGATAACATTGTTTAAAAAAAAATAAAACAGTGCAAAATAGGCCAATTCATAGTTTCATTGATAAAACATACAGATATGAAAACTTTTGTAGAAAGGAGAACTGTGTATTTCAAGGTTAGTGTCGCAGCGTAGCGGAATTATCCTGAACTACGTGGTCGATATCTGCCTTCCGTGGAGTAGGAGAGGCATCTGGCGGACAGTTCTCGAACTACTTGAATCACAAATACATTATCTTATTTGTATGTATTTCTTATCTTATATACAAATATATATATATATATATATATATATATATATATATATATATTTATATATATACACACACACACCTGAAAGCTTCTAACTCAATTTCTTCCTTCCTTCCAGTACCTCTTCGATTATTCTGAATCGACACTCTGGTCCCCAGTTCACTCTCTAGGTTGCAAATTTATTTGGGTGAGTAACATAGCTCTAGTTTTGGCTGGTCTTCCAAATATATTGCATAATCAAATCGACCAGCTGTCTATATTCCTGGCTGTCGTGTAATATATCTTTGACGTATCTTGCTAGTGGTATCTTGAGGTATAGGTACTATAAATGTTGGCGTTTATAGTCAAAGAATCCTTTCATATATCGAAGCTGAGTTTGATTTCTGTCATCAGAGGGATCGAAAAGGAAAAACCAAGAGTGTCTGCGTCTCCCTGACAACTTAGATTAGTTTTTTAATTTGTAAGATTTTAATAGAGGAGAAGGTGGTATTATGAGCCCCCAATTTGTTTTCCCCTTTTTTTCTAATTGCCTATGAAGTTTTTTTAGAATATTCGCTCATAGCGTTAACTACATTATTTTGTGAACATACTTCCAAAATAAGAAATTTTTTCGGTAGCTTTAAGTCTATGAAAAAAAAAAAAGAAATTCGAAGAATGTCAATTTGTTAGTAAATCGTTTTGTGCTGGTAATATGGGCCCCTAAGAAAGAGAATTAAAATGACTTATATATGACATTTTCATTTATTACAAAATCTTGAAAATGCATTACAAAGTAGAAAATAATTTATAAAGTAACTTGGAAAACGTTATTAAGGAACTATTTAATTGCCTTATGACTTTTCCGTCTATTTGCAAAAATCACAAACGTAAACATCCTTGTCACATCCAGCGCAGTCATTGTGTGCGCACATTTCGCAGATTAGGCATTGTACCCACAGTTCCCTGAGGGTATCTGATAATAGGCCCATATTTTTCCGGGGGAAAATCAAGAACGGAGGTACCAAGGTTCTTTCCTCTCAAGCCAATGATTCGCGGGATTTTACTTTGAACTACTGATACTCCAGTCTCATCCAGCTCTACAGCCCTATCAGCAGGATAGTTGTGTTTGGGGTACTCGGCTTCTCGGATAGCAAAGAAATTGTCGACTACTTCTTTGTTAAATCCATTAGCTCTTGAAAACGATGTTGCAGCTGGTTTCAAAACAGACAAAATATTCTTGTGGCGATTCATGAAGTGATCGAACCAACCTCTTCCAACTAACCCATCTCCTGTCAATGGGGGCTCAATTCCATTTCTTTCACACAGTTGGTACCACTGCGAATATTACAGATCCCTTAAGTTCGGGGCTCATATTACAAACCCTCGCCATGTACAGGAACATGCATAACGATTCATTGTAACTTGAAAAATGACATTGTATCTACACAGAACTAATCTCTGAAATGTCCTTTACACTATCCAATAAGGAACTACATGTATTTTAAATGGACACATACTGTAATTATAAGCAAATTACTTACTTCTCAAAGTTTTTCAGATCAAGAAAGCAAATAAAACATTTTTTAAGCACAAACTATCAGCTGCAACTGAGCGAGAACGCTCCAGTAGTGATAGCCTTTAATGAACTATCATTTCAAATTATCACCGCCAAAGTGAGCCCACCGAATGAATAGATATTGAGGGGGCTCATAATACATGCAGGGCTCATAATACCAGCTTTACCTCTACCTCCACTTTTGAAACTCATCCACTCTCTGATATTCCCCTTTACGTTTGTCTTCTTATATATAAGTATTATAAGTATACCATTGCAGACAGAACGAGAGAAAGAGAGTGAGAGAATGAGAGAGAAAGAGAGTGACAGAGAGAGAGAGAGAGAGAGAGAGAGAGAGAGAGAGAGAGAGAGAGAGACACAGAGAGAGAGAGAGAGTGATGGAGAGACGAAATTGAAAATCTCCAAAGAATCCCAATTTTTGGTGCAAAAATAGTTTTTTATAACCAGCTGACTAAATCATTAAAAATTAAGAGAAGGAGGTAGTAGCAATTTTTCTTTAAGTGTAAAGAGTCAGGGAGTGACAACAAGGCAGAGAGAGGGTGAATGAGCAGCGGGGGAGGAGAGAGAGAGAGTGAGAGCAGGTGAGAGAGA
>OX328130.1:41110114-41159383 GCA_946811695.1 Gonocerus acuteangulatus | reverse complement strand
AAGAGAATAAATAGTTTTTAAATGTGTCGGTATATGAAGTTAAATGTAAATATTTCAAATAGAAAGAGGTAGTTAGACTATTGCTTACAGTTCATTGAGCTTTGCAAATAACCGAACTATCAGGAAAATCTCCCTCTGAAGTTTGCACATGTACAATTTATGTTTTCCGTCTTTCTGAACCGACTAAAGTAGTAAATATATGATTTTTAAGTAAAATCAATTCACATGAAGATAGTGTGGTGTTTCAGGAAATCTTTGAAGGGCAAAAAAGAATAACAAATTAATTTTACCGAAGTAAACATTTTTAGACGAATGCCTGTACAGGATCTTCTATATCCGTAAGCTGTGGATTTATATTTGGAAGTATGAAGCGGAGAGTATAACGTCTCCTGAAGGAATGAGCCTGGAGGGAGGGGAGGAGAGGGGGCGTGGCGTTTCCATGGCGACGGAAGATTGATTGCCCCCCACTCAGCCAATCCTTTTGTTTCAGTACCGCCCCCACTCTCACCCCTCCGCCGCCTACTAGAGGGTGGGGGAAGGCGTCGTAAACACACGCCGTACGCCCACGCATAACCTCGTCCACCTCATTATAGCTCGGTGATGGGCCTGAGGTGACTATAAGGGGCGAAGATTATCTCGCGGCGAAGGACGAAGGATGGTGGAGGAGCATTCGTTGGTGCCCTCCGAGACTTTAAGGGATGCGTTGAAAACTTCGGCTTCCAAGGAAATGCACCATCTTAAAATCATTCTTAAGCCAATTAATACAAGTTGGCGCACTTCTCCGACACATCAGTATCCTGGTATATAAAACACGAGAATCCTTACAGGACAAAACACGACTATAGTTAAAGGCCAAAAACTTCGCAGGGGGGGGGGGGCTGCGACCATTTCCAGGGTATGGAATTCTAAAAATCTAGACCTTGGAATAGCTTTAGCCAACTAAAACGCTATTATAACTAAAATGAAATATTTTTTATAAACTAAGTGACCTTATTTAATTTATTTTCAAGGGGTTTTTGACACATTTTTACCGATTAAATCAAAATTGTGGGGGGGGCTGCAGCCCATGATCCTTACAGGCCAAAACATGGGTACTCTGACTGGAGAGAGCTCGAGTATCCAGACAGGTCAAAACACGAGCATTTTGATAGGTCAAAACACGAGTATCCTGAACGGTCAAAACGCGAGTATCCTGAGAGTTGGAAACGGAAGTATCCAACTTGTAATGTATTCTTTATGTAACATATGCATTGACTAAAGTACAATAACTAGCATGGGGTATTCTCATGCAGCCATGATCAACATTCTAAAACATTCACTTGAATGTCAGACTGCCCCCTGCCCTGAAGATATGGGAAAAGCTTACTAGCAGATTGTTCTAAGGATTCTCAATTCGGTGTTTTGATTTTTATTTATTTACTAGCCGTTACCCGGCGTGCCATGCTACACCTACTTTCTGCATATAGAAAAGCCTAAATAAATTAGAAAGCAAATAAGTATTATTAAAATCTAATAACACGAATCTGTAACTGTTATGAACCCGTGGCCTCCCAACTGTGAGTCCTAGACGACTTTGACCTAACCTATAACACCCCCCGTATCAAGACATACATGTATACCAAGTTTCGTAAAAATTGGTCTAACGGTGTGGATTTGTATAAGGGACAAACATACAGACAGACAGCTGGTAGACGTTTTTGAATTAGCCTACGACACTCCCCAGATTAAGACTACATGTGTACCGAGTTTAGTCGAGATCGGACGAGCGGTGTGGATTTGTATAAGGGACAAACATACAGACAGACAGCTGGTAGACGTTTTTGACTTAGCCTACGACACTCCTCAGATTAAGATCTACATGTGTACCGAGTTTAGTCGAAATCGGACGAACGGTGTGGATTTGTATAAGGGACAAACATACAGACAGACAGCTGGTAGACGTTTTTGACTTAGCCTACGACACTCCCAAGATTAAGATCTACATGTGTACCGAGTTTAGTCAAAATCGGACGAACGGTGTGGATTAGTATAAGGGACAAACATACAGACAGACAGCTGGTAGATTTTTTTGACCTAGCCTAGGAGATTTCTCGTATCAAGACCTACCATTATTCCAAGTTTGGTCATAATCGGTCAAACGGTGTAGATTTGTATATGGAACAAACAAACAGACAAACAGAAAAACAGACAGACACGTGATTTTTATATATATAGATTTTTTTTTTAAGGCATGATAGCTGCGTGAATGGAAAACACCACTGTGTGTATTTGCAGCATTTCAGTTTATTAGTATGCCATTACGCACCATAAAGAATTAGTACGCATCAAAAAATCTAAAATAAAGTCGGCCTAGGATGGACGAACAATTGAGTGAAGAGCACCATTTCGTACTGGTGTTGATAAATTGACCCGAAAAACGCAGGAACTGCTGCCAAGCGGCCTACGAAATTATGATGCGAAAAGCCACGGGTTGACTCCCATTATCACAAGACCGTCGGAGTTACGTAGAAAAATGAATTTAAAGGATACAAATGTAGAAGACTTCACCAACCTCTTCTAAGGAGATGTTGTCACCTAAAGAGGGAAAAGAGTGAACAGGCTTCAAGCCTAAAACCCAAATGCATTCGTTCAGAAATGTCCAACAGACATGTACAGACCAAAAAGAATTTGATATGACAGCAGATCCCACATCTTATAACCACTCTGTTAACTTAAGTACAGGTTCCTTATGTGTACTTCTATTAAGCCAATTTTAGCGCGGTTCCTCCCTCCCCCATAGGGAGGAACCCCGCTTATAAGGTTGATACAATGAAACAATCCGGAAGTGCCGACAAGAAAATTTCGCGTTTCAGAACCCCTAGAGACCGAAAATAACGGTGGTTCAAATTTGTATATATATATATATATATATATATATATATATATATATATATATATATATATCGGTAGAAGAGGATTCTAGGGTCTTGCGGACCTGACCCCAGGTATAGCCAGCCATAAAACCCTTTGAACAAAGGCCGAGGAAAATATTATCTGTTTCTATTCTATGCTTTTCAAATAAGAATAGGGATATGAACAGGAACCGGGGTCTCCCGTGGTCTAATGGCTAGCGCCTTGGATTCATAAGCGGGAGATGGTGGGTTCGATTCCCAACCTCCGGCAGGAATTTTATCATCCCACGGCTCGCTGGTGAAATTCCTCGCTACACCCTGGATGTCGGCGCTAATGACCTAGATGTAGATGTGCCGTAAAAAAAAAAAAAAGAAAAAAAAAAAAAAAAAAAAAAAAAAAAAAAAAAAAAAAAAAAAAAAAAAAACTGGAACCGCGCTAAGATGACGCAGTTCCTGCGAGTCGGACTTTTATTTCACATAAAATAGATCCATGACCAGTCAAACTTTCAATTATTTACTAAATATATATATGATACGCATTGCTGAAAATTCTAAATAATTAAATAATAATATAAAACCATCCGTCACGCAGTGTTTGCATAAATAATAACATTCCTCAGCAGAGTAGTACGTTTACGCCGAATAAGAATACCTATGTATATAAAAACAAAATCAATAAAAAATCATGAGAAACGATTATTAATTTTAAATCTTTCCGGAGAGAATCGCTTTCGATGCGAAGTACTTACAAATAAATTTAAAAAAAAATCTTTCCCAGATATTTTTGATGCGTAAATACCAGCGAATTCAGAACATTTTCTGGATATAACAGGTAACTGGCCAATGATTATATCCACCCATTCTTTAATTACTTTAATTGTTACCTGCAAAGGGGAAAATCTGGCGGTCTGAGCATAGTACTGACCACACTATCTTCCTAGTGCTCCGTATGTTCAAGAATCAGACGCCTCTACAGCAGAGAGTTCTCAAACGGTTGATCGCGGTCTCGAGTGCTTTTTGACCTCGAGAAACAATTTCCGATAAAGAACTGTTCACAGATTTGTTTAGTAGTTAGGCGACTTAGTAGGACTCATTTTAAAACAAAAAAGTCCGTCACGCAGGAGCTGCATAACTAAGCACTTTCCTCAGAATTTGGGTAGTGTAGACTGCTTTCCAGAACAATTTGCTTAAAATATCCTACATAAATAGTTCTCTCTTAATTTTGTAATGAGTAACTGATAAATTATTAATTTGCTTCCAGAGTTATGTTTTTTTTTTTTTTTTTTTTTCTTTTAAGGCACATCAACCACTAGGGTCATTGGTGCCTGTATATTCTTAAATGGAGCCAAAGAATGTACTGTTAGAATAAAAAAAAAATTAATCAAATCTATATATATTTATTAAGTCATTTTAAATAGAGGGTATAACGTAAGGATTAAAACTGGTTAAAAAAAATACCTAAAAATGTAATTTTAAACGCACACACTCTGAATAACACCCACCCACACTCACACACACACACACACACACACACTCACAGACGGACACACCCATCCACAACTATTTTCTAGTTCTACGTTCTCTTTTAATTTCAATTATTATTTATATTTTTGTGATCAGATCTGTAGCCCTGAGGAATCTCAATGTTCTCCGACATAATTCATGGTCGTCTCCAAGTATATCAAAGAGAGTACCATGAATGTCCAGTTGATTTCGAATCTCCTCGTAGGCTCTACAGTCCGTGAAAATATGTTTAATTGTTAGATCTTCACCACATATAGTACATTCGGGCCTTTCTTCCCACTTGAATAAGTAAGAATGGGTGAGATTAGTATGGCCAATTCTTACTCTCGACAGAACCACCTCATCCCGCCTGCTGCCTTGGCATGAGGTTTTCCATGCCGAGGTAGTCGATTTTATATCTCTTAATTTGCTATCTCTATTTCCAAGCCATTCGTATTGCCACATTGAGTGAATCAGATTTTTTAGATGAGCCACAGCATCCGACCGTAGGATGTGCGAGTAAGGAATGCCTTCGTTTACTGCTTGTCTTGCTGCCAAATCCGCTTTATCACTGCCGCTTATGCCATTGTGGCTAGGAATCCAGCAGAGAGTAACATGTTGGTTTCGTTTATTCTGAAAATCTATTCCCTCAATTAAGTCGGATATGATCGCATTGCGGGAATAGGAGTTCTGTAACGAAAGGAGAGAAGACAGAGAGTCTGTGTATATCACTGAGTTACTAGTATTATGATTTAAACTATTGACTGCTTTGCTTAATGCAAGTAGCTCTGCTGTGTAAATGGAACTAAGATTTGGTAGAGATAGCATCTGTATTCTGGCATTATCCACTATCGCACATCCTACGCCATCATGAGTTTTGGAGCCATCTGTGTAAATCTCTGTTGCTCCAAGATACTTCAATCTGATTCTATTGAATTCAGCCTGAAATATCGTAGGAGCGGTATCTCTTTTGATGTATCTAGTAAGTGAGAGATCAATTTTAGGAGCATGAAGAGTCCAAGGTTCGAGATTTGGAAATGCCAGTTGATGAAGTTTGCTTAGATCGAAATTCACATTTGACAGCAATCTTATGGATCTATGTATAAATTGGTTGCTGCTACCAAAATTGTTGTGTTGATTAAAGTACAAGTCCCTAAAATTTTGGTTTAAAGGGTGATACGGAGATGTAATTGCCTTTACGAAGTAAGATAAGGCCAGATAATCCCTTCGATACTGTAAAGGGGGCTCACCAGCATCTACCATTATACTATTTACTGGACTTGTCCGAAAAGCACCAGTTGCTATTCTCAGACCAGAATTATGAATGATATCTATTATTTTTAAGGTTCTGGGACTGGCAGATCCAAAAGCCACACATCCATAGTCCAATTTCGATCTAATCAAACTTCTATAAAGCATTATCATACTCTTACGATCAGCTCCCCATTTAGTGTTGCTTAGAACTTTTAAAAAATTCGAAGAGTACAAGCACCTCTTTTTTAATTCTTTTAAATACGGTGCCCATGAAAGTGTGTAGTTGAAGGTTAGACCTAAGAACCGAGCTTCAGGTAGAATCTGGATTTCCGCCCCATCTATATTAAGTGGAGGCAACTCCAATATCCTACGTCGGCTAAAAAGTACCCCCACTGACTTGCTTATTGATATTTTGAAACCATTCTCATTGAGCCAGGAAGAAACATTGCAAAGGGCTCGTTGAACTTGAGTAAAACAGTATATTGTTAAATCATCAGCATACAACATTCCGAATACCGGAGCGTGTATCTGATTTAGGACATCATTAATGGCGACGCAGAATAGTGTTGCACTCAAGACACTGCCCTGTGGAACACCATTCTGCTGTACAAAAATGTCAGACAGAGTTGAACCGCATCTTACATAGAAAGATCGGGTTTTTAAAAAATTTTGAACGAACGTCAGCATATAACCATCAATCCCGTTCGTTTTTAGCGAATTTATAATTTGCCTTCTCCAAGTGCGATCAAATGCACTTTCTACATCAACAAAGACGGCTAAGAGTCTCATTTTATCTTTAAAAGCATTATGAATAGCATTTTCCAGGCCCACTAAGTTATCAGTAGTACTCCTATTCTCCCTAAATCCACTCTGCCAAGGATGGAGTAAACTATGTGTTTCCAAGAACCATTGCAGTCTTTTAACCACAAGTTTCTCCAAAAGCTTGCAGAGTGAAGATGTGAGAGATACAGGACGATAACTTGTAACTTTGTCTGCTGGTTTATTAGTTTTCAAAGTCGGGACAATAATGGCAAGCCTCCAATCGTTCGGAAATTCACCTTGTGAATAGATACGGTTAAAAACTTTTAAAATAATAAATTTACTTGGCATAGATAAATTTTTGATCATAGTTGTGCATATTTGATCAATGCCGGGCGCAGTTTCTTTGCGAGAATTCAGAACTAAGTTGAATTCATTGATTGAAAAAGAAATGTTAAGTGGATTATTTGGTTCATAATTAATTATTAATGGTTTTGCCTCTTCATAATTTTTAATACGTAAAAATTCTTCAGAGTAATGAATCGATGATGAATTGTTTTGAAAATAATTACCAAAAGTATTTGCTATTGAGTGAGGTTCTGTATGCTGATTGTTATTATGATTTATTTTATTTACTGATTTTGAGGAATTGCGCCCTTCAATCTTTCTAATGGTTTCCCACACTTTGGATGAAGGAGTACTAGTGTTTATATTTGATATGAAGTCTTGCCATGATTTCCTTTTACTTTGTTTTATAATAAACCTAGCGTGGGTCCTGGCACGCTTGTAAGCCTCAAGAGAGTCTGAGCAAGGTCTTGATTTAAATCTACGGAGGGCCTTTTTCTTGTTTTTAACTGCAGTTTCACAGTCTGTTGACCACCATGGGACAAGAACCTTTTTTGGGCAAGGTTTGGTTTTGGGTATTGATTGGTTTGCAGAATCAATTATCAAATTATTAATCGATTGGATAACAGTGTTGATATCAGGATGATAAATATTAATTTTCGTGAGATCTGTTAGATCCTGAAACAGCTGCCAATTAGCTTCTTTCAGTTTCCATCTAGGACAGGGATAGGATTGTGGAACGATAGGATTGTGGGCAGGGGTCAACTGTCTCTATTGTAATAGGGAAGTGATCACTGCCATAACTATCCTCCGACACTGTCCACGTGAAACGAGGAGAGAGCCGGGGAACAGTTATGGATAAATCAATACTAGATAGTGTGCCTGAAGAAAAACAAATATGTGTAGGAGATAGAGAGTTAAGGAAACAAAGAGTATTTTCCTCCAAAAACTGTTCGACAATCCTGCCCCTGTGGTCTAAATTAGTACTACCCCAGCTGGGGCTATGGGAGTTAGCATCAGTAAGAATTAAACAAGGCTGAGGTAATTGATTATATAGGTTATTTAGGTCATCTGTAGTGAATTGTAAGCTAGGTGGAAGATATAAGGAGCATATAGTAAATTCAAATGGCTGATGAATACGGACTGCAACTGCTTGTAGATGTGTGTCCAAAGCAACATCGGAGAATGGAATATCATTAGATATCACAATGCACACACCTCCGCAAGCAATCAGTCCTTCGGTAAAATCTTTCCAAATTATATTAAAATTTTTAATGGAGAAATCTTCAATAGGTTTGAGATGTGTTTCTTGTATGCATGCTATGTCAAAGGCTACATCACGTAACAGTGATAACAGATCATTTCTGTTAAATTTAATACCATTTATATTCCACTGAGCTATAACTACCATATGAGTATTTTGAAAAGGATTTATATTTGCTTTTGATATTCCAATGAAAATATGTTTTTTTTTTTTTTGTTTTTTAACTTTATATAAATAAATAAAATATAAAAAAAGTTTATTGTTAATGTTATATACTAGTGGTACATTATCTAGTATTACTATTTCTGTGGGCGTCCTCTAGTATAAGGACGGCCTTTAGGCGGGTTCAAAATTTCATTTTTTGAAGTGTGTTGGGTGTAGATTTTCCATTTTTAATTTTTTCAGATGTTTCGGGAGATTTTTGGTGTGAATTTGAAATTTGAGTGTTAAAATTTGGACTATTAGGTTTGTTTGCCTTAAGGTTATCATTTGTTGTCGGAGTTTCACACCTTTTATCAGACATAGGGCTGGAATCACTTTCACAGGTAGATACTTCTGGTATATATTTTTCTTTCTGTGCTTGCTCCATTTTTACCATTTTATTTAACAAAAATTCAATAGTGGTGTTAAGTTTCTCCACCTGTGAAAGTAACGAGTCCCTGCCAGATGGCGCTGCAGCTACCCCAGCAAACGATTGTGTTTGAAAGTGCTTAGGAGGTTCACTACGGCTTAAAATATTATCAGCTTGTCTATAGGACAGCTTTTCTTTAACTCTCAATTCCTCTATTTTCCATTCCTTTCTATAAGTTTCACACTTGCTAGACCAGGAAGGATGAGGGCCATTACAATTTATACATTTCATTTCAAAAACACACTGTCCTTCATGTTTACTTTGACTACATTTACCACACAGCATGTCATTGCAATTCACTCGAGAATGT
This sequence comes from Gonocerus acuteangulatus, assembly GCA_946811695.1. Classification (NCBI taxonomy): domain Eukaryota; kingdom Metazoa; phylum Arthropoda; class Insecta; order Hemiptera; family Coreidae; genus Gonocerus; species Gonocerus acuteangulatus. The sequence continues at coordinate 41,150,426 of OX328130.1, read as the reverse complement.
CGAAATGAATAGCAATGAAAACACTGTAAAGGTTTAATGTATGCTCTCACTTTAATGGAAACGAAGTCCAAGGTAATTCAGGCTTTTCAAATAAAATAATAAAAGAATTAGTGGCTGATCTGTTGTTATTTATAGTTCTATAGATGCGTTTTACACTTACAACGCCCTGAGATGCCAGTTCACTTTTTAATTCATCATCAGTACAATTTTGAAATTGATCACAGGTAATTATGCCTTTTGAAAAATTTAAGAATTTATGATTTGAAAATTTTATATCGTACCCCTCAAATTGTTTAACATTATTGATATTAAAATAATCTTTTTCATTATTAATTTCAAGAAGAATTCTTCCATTCTTTTGAAATGATACCTGAGTAAGTGGAGCATAAGATTTATCAAAGCGGCACACCTTAAATGGGCTGAAATTTTTAAATGTTTTGCCGTCCTTGCCGGTGAGATCCATAACTACAAACTTCTTAACCCATTTCTTTCGTGATTTATTCCCATTTGTGTCACCTAAAGAGAGATAACGATCAGGAGGCTCTGGATCTGGAGGCAAATTGGCCTTTATCATTTCTGAACTCTCCAGTGTAAACAAACCAAATCAAAACAACAAATAACCAGGCAAGGTAGGTTATGGGAGTATCGATTCTAACCGAGCCGTTCGTGAACGATCTCACTCCTCAATGGAGGTTAGCTTTACTTTAAGGTTAGTCACTCCACTTCCCCGGGTACCTACTACACTGTAATAAATACAAAAAAAACTCATATTATCGAATTTTGATCTAACGCAGGAACCGGATACAGTCCCTCTAGCCCTCCTTGCGGCGCCTTTGTGAACCTATGTCTGGCTGGCTTTTCTATTAAAATATATTTCAAAGTAAACCCCCCTTTCCGATTGACCGATTCAGCTCATTTTTACAACACTTCTTTCTCATGAGTTACCCACGACGTATACCGCGTTTCGTTACGCGAATTACGCGTTAATATGAGTATATTAGTAATTTGGGGGGAGTAAACCCCCCCCCTCCTAAATAACCGATTTAGTTTATTTTTACAACACATATTTACCTGTAGATTACCACTACGAATACCGAGTTTCGTCGAAATATACCAAAAATCACGGTTGGTAGTGGCGAACTGGTATTGTGGGTCTGGAGTAAACCCCCCCTTCTAATGAACCGATTTAGTTTATTTTTACAACACATATTTACCTGTAGATTACCACTATGAATACCGAGTTTCGTCGAAATATACCAAAAATCACGGCTGGTAGTGGCGAATTGGTATTGTCGGTCCGGAGTAAACCCCCCCCCTCCTTATGAACCGATTTAGTTCATTTTTAAATCTCACTTTTCTCTCTATATTACCACTACGAATACCAAGTTTCGTTGAAATATAACAAATATTACGGCTGAAATGGTCAAATTAGTGTTTTGGGTTCGGGGTAAACCCCCCCTTCCGGTAGACCGATTTTGGTGGTTAACGAACTCATTCAATCGTTTGCTAATTGAATGCTATATACCAAGTTTCGTGACGAAAAAACAAAAACTCTGGCCGCTATCGTGTTAACAGACACACACATATATTGCATATATATATATATATATATATATATATATATATATATATATATATATATATATATATATATATATACATAGATATATATAAATTTTAACGGGGGTCATTTTCGCTGTCTACTAGGTAGGATCGATAAAGATTTGAAGAAATTTTTCAAAAATTCCGTCATGAGTCCAACCTCAATAGCTACTTTCCTTCGGAGGAAAGTGCTAATGAGTTAGTCCAGATTATATAAGCTGTACATATTAAAGCCACAACATCTGATAGAAAATTTTGGTACTGTATATCTAAAGAAAATCTAAGGCAAAATTCCCATCAACTGCGTTAGCACTGGGTAATTACGTACTATCTTATGTCAGGTATGCTGACATGCAAGTTAAGTTTAGACTCTAGAATTCGTTTATTTTGTAAGAGCCAATAAATTCGCAATTTTTAATAATGATGAGTTTTTTCATTGATAATTATCAATGAAATGTTTAGGTCTGAAATAATTATCAATCAATGTTTAGGTCTGCTCTAAATTATAATTTAGAGCAGACCTAAACTTACATTGACTAAAAGAATGCATATTGTGCGGAAAACTAACATCTTTGCCACCATAAACCCTACCTAGACGGCAATCCTGACACATACTTGCAGCCTCTCGGAGTCGATCCATCGTAGTCAACAATACTGAGGTAAGCAATCAGGGATTAGTTGATTGTCTCCTGGGCCCTGCGTGGACTCTTAGGGGATTTATTTATTTACTAGCTGAGTCCGCGACTTCGTCCGCGATAATGACTTAGAGCAGCAATCTTGGATACATCTTTTGGTTTATTTTGGATTATAAACGCCGTCGTTTGGATATTTAATAAAATCTACTTTACAGTAATGCTTCTCTATACCCGATAGCGTATAGCCATGGGGGATCACCATACAGGCAGCTTGGATTGTTAAACGTGGAAGAGCCACTAAGCTGAAGTGTATAGAGTGGCTTACAGACAGCAGATATACAGATAAACAGACAAAACGTCTAAAAAATCCTTGTTTTGGGTACTATTGCGTTGATAAATGCCCCAATAGTATTTTCCCCATATATCGTCCATCGTATCATTCGAAGAAAATAACAAAAGCTTTAATTTTACTGACGTTACCCAACGGAATGCGCATATTTGCAGGTATGTTTAATTCATCTAATATCGTGAAGAAAGGCAATACGCCTGTTTTTTTTTTTTTTTTTTTTTTTTTTTTTTTTTTTTTTTTTTTATTTTATTCAATGCAAAATAAGTTTAAAAGAAATGAGTTTCTGCTTTATAAGAAATTATGTGCTAGCAATAATGTTAGGATTCCACCCCAACTTGTTGGCTGGGGGGCGAGGGTTGTAAGAACGGAAGCTATATTGATTCAACCCCACTCCCCTGTTTTAAGTAGCAACCCTCCCCCCCCCGCCCGATCCTATCTTCCAAAACCTTCCCCTTTTATTATATGCAAATAACCTTCCGTCTTTCATTAGTTTACAATATATTTTACTTTTTTTTTGCACTGTTTAGCTCCTAGTAGACAACAGGTTGTCGGAGGTCTTACAGGTCCATATATTAATCCATGGCTCCAGTAATCTTTTTTTTTCCCCCTGGATGATGCTGGAAGATTTTAGCGTATTTTCTCCATCCCACAGCCTAATAAGGTTGATTTCATGAAGCATCCCGAAGTGCCGACAAGAAAATTTCACATTCTAGAACCAGATATCATGAAAATGACGGTGGTTGTAATTTGCATGTGTATGTGTACCAATTTTACTGACATTTGGCACAAGAATACTATGTGTGATTTAGAAGACCAAGTGCTTCAAACAAAAGAATCAGTCTCTCAGAAATATGGGTTTTGGGCGAAATTAGCGCGAAAAAGGTACGCATTTTATAAGATATTAGTAAAGCCATTTCCATATCTATAACGGTTGTCGAGGAAAATTTAAAAACTAGGTTTTTGGATTTTATTCCTATATACATATTTGGAAACCGGTTGAAAAATCGCAGTAAATATAATGAATCTATTGAAAACCTTATAAACTTTTCTACAAATACAGTACTTATGCTTATTTTCATAAAACTCCATTTAACCACCGATTTCTCCCAATGAGTTCACTCTGTTAAAATTAGCATAAAAATGCACTTTCCAATTCCATTTTCGACCACCCATTTGGTTGAGAGGGTTCAGTGAAGTAAAGACTCTTCTAAAAGAAAAATTACCTGCCAATTACAGGACTTTTTCGTGACATTTTCATGATTTGAAAAGCAAATTTTATGCCCATTAAAAAAAAAGTAATAATGTAAATAATGGATAATTGATCTGTAAATGCTACAACAAAGGAATCTAAGAGAGTAAAGGAGTGGGAGAAGCAGATAAAATTGAGTCGCCATACGAAAACGGAAACAATCACGAATGCCGGGATTACCTTAGACCTCGGTAAAACTGAAATTTCGTGACATGGATTAAAAGTCATGGCTTTTTCGTGATATTCGTGCCCTATTTTCAATTTCGTGACATTTTTATGATTTTCGTGACTTTTTCGTGCAGTAGACAACCTGCCAGTTTAACTGCATTTAACTATTTATTCAGGGTAGCGACCGCGTTCTGATAAATCAACTTGTTCATGTTTAGAGTGGCCCCATTAACGAGAGAAAAAAAAACAACCCCGAAGAAGAAGGAACACGTCTGATGAAGCCCAATAGGATTTGGGCGAAATATAACGGCCGAACAACGAGCACCGCTGGAGAAAGAAGCCGGGAGACGATGAAGAAGCTATATCGAATTAGAGTTCAATTAATGATAACAATAATTCCTACAAAATAAACAAAGAAATATTTAAGTAGTAATTGTAGGCCCAGACTAGGGAAAATGTCTTAGCAAACCGTTTTCACAACCTTAATTTGTCTAAAAAAACGAAAAAGGGCACAAGCCACTCTTATTTCAGACCTAAATAATGGGATAAAAGAAAATCAGTGAAGGGAGATAACCAAATCACGTCTTTTTAAACAATTATTATTTCCACTCTACGACTCAACAAGCTTTCCGAGTTGTAGACACAATTTCCTCAACGCTTGAGCGTAAGGACTTCTGTTCTGGAGTCTTTCTTGACGTAGCCCAGGCCTTTGACGAAGTCTGGCACCCGGGCCTCCTTTATAAGCTCAAGTGTTTTCTCCCCGTCACCTACTACTTAATTCTAAAATCCTTTCTTTCATCCCGCCTGTTTCATGTCCAATACATGAAACATGGGCATGGGGATGCGCTGATATCCCCACTAATCCCAGTACCATTACCACAACTTTTGCAGATGATACTGCAGTGCTTTCCTGTTCCGCTAACCCGCAGCAAGCCTCAGAAGCGCTCCAGAATCATCTCTTGGAAATCGAGAAATTCCTAAAAAAGTGGCGAATTAAAGTTAACGCCGAAAAATGCAAGCACGTCACATTCACACTGCGGCGCAGTGAGTGCCCATCTGTTACCCTTAACGAATCCCTCATTCCCAAATCTGATGTTGTTCGATACCTAGGCTTCCACCTCGACAAGAGACTTACTTGGAACACACACACAAAAATAAAACGACAAGAACTAAATAGACGCTACGGCCTACTTAGACGACTAATAGGGCCCAAGTCAAAACTCAATACCTACTGAAAACAAACTAACAATCTACAAAACTATTATTAGACCGATTTGGACATACGGCATTGAACTATGGGGTACTGCAAAACCTTCCAACATAAACCGAATCCAGTCCAAAGTCCTTCGCCGGATCCTTAAAGCTCCCTTTTACGTCAACAATATCATCCAGCGAGACCTCGAAATCCCATTTGTCGCTGAACTAGCTAAAACCCGCTTCTCCACTTTTCATTCCAAGCTATCCTTTCATCCCAATCCCCTTGCCCAATCGCTTTCCACAGATGCGATCTCTTCCAATCCCCCGAGACGTTTGAAAAGAAAGTGGCCTAGAGACCAACTGTAATACTTAAATAAAGCATTACTAAGTCCTTAGGGAGTGTCAGCAATGGCTGCCTTCTCCCCTCTGTTCTTCCTTGTTCAATAGTTTAGGAGATATGTATTTACTTATTGTATTATATGTCATATGTATACAGATTGTAAATATTCAATAAAAAAAATTATTATTATTATATTTATTTATCGCACCGCATCTTTGGCGAAGTGCATTTTTTCGATACTTTTCAGTAGAGGACGATGTAAAATGGGTTTAGTCAAGTATTTTCTTAAAACAGTGAAGGTCCTTAAATAATAATTTTAAAACATTTTAACCAGATATTTTGACTTGGTAGTTACTTATTTTTTTGTTTAGATGTTGTTATAAATGTCGATGTCCTTTAAATGTTTAAATATTGTATCTATGTGGTGGCTGTCGTCTCCGAGGAGTACTGTCAAGTCAATAGGTACATCAAGTTTCTATCTTAAATGGCAGTCAGTCAGTATATGCTTGATTGTCAGTCCCGAGTTACACGTTCGGCACGTCGCACAGTGTCACGAGCAGTGTTCAAAAATAAGAAAAATAAAATTTGAAAAACAATTTTTTGATGATCAATATTAAAATTAGAACCTTAGAACAGAAAGAAAACATCAAAATTAGAATATAAATACAAAGACTAAAAGCTAAGGCTTAACTTGAATTGTTGATACTAATACAAATATTAATACTGGTTCGGTTAGTAAATATTTATTTTGGTTGTTCCAATCTTATTATTTGAACATTTACATTCTTCTTTTAACATGTTCAAGTGTCAGTCCTAAGTGAATTGTTGATTGACTAATCTTGGCCAACACTGCAAAAATGGAGAAGTTCAAGTGTTTTAAATATTTAAGAAATTCTCATCATTTTTTCAACTTTAGAAATGATTTAAGAAAAAACGTAAAATAACGGTTTTTTCATACTTTAACCATAAATAGTACATTGCTTCACGATTATTTTGATACCTACTTTACCTGCTTCTCACAGAGATTTCGCGGTTTTAGATTTCATAACCAATGAAATCTTTACGACGTCTGGCGCAGTAATGAACCAAACACTAGATACGATGCTTTATTTGATAGAATCGTGCAAGAATATAATTTATCTGAATGTTCAGATAAAGTTAAGGATAATATAAGAAAATTGATTGAGATTGTTTTGCCTGGATATTTAACAAAATTGAGACCGCTGTTACAGGTTTTCAGGGAAATTCGAAACAAAATACGAAGATTGTCTGAGTATAAACATTAAACTTTCCGATGAAGGTTTTGAAATATATAGACGAGATAATTATCAACCAGATCCTTTACGTGGAAGACCGCAAGTAAGTTTCTTGGAAGTTGCAGACAAGTTTCGGACATAGTAACGACGAAATCTCCGGACGAAATAGAGTTTTCCACTAAGCTTATTACTAAGGAATTTCCAAGGAGAAAAAGGGATTATTAATCGATACTCCAAAGCTTTCTTTAGGTTCTACTAAAGACGGTAAAACCGCCCACAATTTTTTTGGCAATCCAAAATTAAGTACCAATATTACTGGATTGGAGATAAAATAAATAATCAATTAGGGCACCATTTTGAAAATAGTTTCTAGTTGTAAGCCAATTAATATGCCGAAATTAACTGAATAAATTGGTAAGACTAAAGAATTATATCTGAAGCGTTATTCATTGTGTTATATGCCAGTGTCCTTCATTAAGTGCTTCTTGTATTGATACAAATATGGATTTAATGAAAATGCTTCTCCTCCCATCAGATCCATATTTGTCAACTTTAAGTAAAATATGTAACAATTGAAATTTAAATAAATAAAATTTAAGTAAAGTTAGCTCCGCAATCGAAAACAAAATTGAAGCAAAAGTTTTATCATACTTAATTTTAAATGAAAATGATAGTATTTGTTTACAATCAAGCGATTCTGAGAAGGAATCAATTTTTTATTAGTAAAATTTCTGTATATAATTTTTATAAGTTCGTAAATGACATACGTAAGTTCCCATATACATTTTATGTAAGTTTATTCTATAATAAATTATTTTCTTAAGTCAAAACTTCTTTTTTTCTCTAATGTTCGAGTTTTTAAATAACAGAAAAAAATAATAACCCTAGTCTAGGCAAAAATACGATTTTTGATTTCTTACCCCATATACTCGTGACACTGTGCTTCGGTTTGTCCTTGTTAGTCATGAGGTACTCGTGATCTGGCGATACGTAGTCTGGCTTTTATGACTTCTTCGCGTCGTGATCTTCTGTATGACGAAGGCCATTCTTTAACCGTAAACTTCAATGTCCTCAGTTTGTTCTCTGTTGTGTTAGTGTAGTCCAGTTGACAGTAGTGTAAGATTGCTTGGTCAGTGTAACGTATTACGTCTTCATAGTACGATTCGAGTGGCTCGTAAGTTTGTGCTTCTGTTACAAGTTTGGCGTTTCGGTCAGCAATTTTGTTTAGTCCTAAGTTTTCGTGTCCCGGTATCAACCACAGAGCTATATGTTTACCAGAAGCATGTAGGTTGTGTATTTCGTCGTTTATTTCTATACATGTCGGATGTGTCGAGTATATATTTTGTAAACATTGCAGTGAGCTCAAAGAGTCACTGAAAATTATGAAGTGTGTTTGTTGTGTTGGTGGCAGACTCTTCAACGCGAGGAGAATGGCTTGCAGTTCTGCTCCAAGTATCCAATCTCTAAAGGAGGTTCTCCTGCTTCTGCAAGTATACTTGTAACTGGGCTAGACCTGAATGCACTATGTTCATGTGTATTATGTTCAGCATGTTAAGAGTAGTGGGTTTAGCAGACGAGTACGCAACGCATCCATAATCCAGGATAGAGCTGGTGAAACTACGATAGACGGTTACTTACACATACATTACTTTCCTGCTTGTTCCCCATTTTGTGTTACCAAGAACTCTTGGAATATGTAATGATTTTTTACATCCAATGACATGTTCTTTTAGATGGGGGACCCATGTAAGGTGACTGTCAAAGTGTAAGCCAAGAAATTTAATTGTATTTGATTGAGGGACTAATGTGTTGTACATGTGTAATTGGTAATTTATGTCTCGTCGTTTTCTAGTAAATAGAATTGATTTTGTCTTGTCAGTAGAGAATTTGAGTCCAACTTTTGTCGTCCAGTGTTCAAGTGAATCGATCGTGTGTTGTATTCTATTCTGTGCTTCTTTAATTGACTTGGCCGAATAGAATATAAATAGGTCGTCGACTGTACATCGGGAGGAATAAAATCTCTGACAGAATCCATTGCTATGAGGAACAGTGTTGTGCTAAATAAACTCCCCTGTGGAACGCCTATTTCCTGTTTAAAGACATCTGAGGTGCAAGCTCCATTTCTAACTCGAAATGTTCTGTTCGAGAGAAACGCGTTTATGAATTTAAGCACATTTCCCCGAACACCCCATTCGTAGAGCTTAGAAATAATTATTCTTTGCCATACTGTGTCAAATGCCTTTTGTATGTCAAATGAGATCGCCATCGATGATTTATTGTTCAAGAAAGAGTCCACACAAGAAGATTCTAGTCTAACTAGATGGTCTGTAGTTGAGTGAGATTGTCTGATACACACTACACTGATATGGGGTTAGTAGGTCTTCTCTTTCCAGTATCCAAAGCAATCTCTTATTTAACGATTAAAAACGCTTCTCCCAGAGATGGAAGAAGTCATGTTCTATTCTGATACTTGTGGGGGCCAGATCAAAAATAATAACGCTGTGTTTATATTCTTATAAACAGTGCACAGTGCAAAAGTTAGAAATTAAGGAGATGAATTACTAATTCTTGCTTGTCCTTGAAAGGGTAACAAAGAAATCACTGAAAATAAATCACTTGAATGACTGGATTCAACTCGTCCAGATGTGTCTATGAAAACCATTGACCATTTGGTTGTCATATCAATAACTAAAGGGAAGTTTCCCCACTTCACTTATTTATAAAGAAAGGAGTTTATTTTTATAACAGTAAATCAAGACACTGAAAATAGAATGTTTTTAAATCCTCAATAAAAATGAATCTTCTATAACTATAAATTTTCTAAGTAGGGAAAACATAATTTCTGATGAACTTCAATTGGTTAATTCTGGTCCTAATACCATAAGTGCAGAAAACAGACATTCTTCCTCATTTGCCTTTGATTAACCCTGTATTCCGTAACACCTATAAAAATTTAAAATCTAATGATGGATCTCACATCGATCGTGATCACTTCTGAAGTAAATCTGTGAACTTTTTTTTTTTTTTTTACTTTGTTATTGTTTCCTGTACATAAAAATCATTTATTGTAATAAAAAAATTCTGGAAAACCAGGGTAAATTCCTGAGGTACCAGGGGTATTCTCAGGTGCCTAACTTTATTTTTTAATTTATTTTACGAGCGCCGGCTTTCAATTAGATAAATAAAAGATTTTCATAACAGTTGAAATTCAAAGAAATTGTTACTTAGCATTATAAAAAGCACGATTAATAATTTGGTATGCGCTAATAATGTTAGCAAGTTCGGTGAATAATTTGGTAAGTTGGGCGGAAAAGTTGGTAAGTATGGTGAATAACTCGGTAAGTCAAGGCGAATGATCAGTAAGTAAAGAAAACGGCTTCCAGAGAGATAATTATTATTTTAACAACTAAATTTAGAACGTTATTTTAGTGTGTTGGAGTCAAAAAGAAATTCTAAATGAAAAAATTGGATTTTAGAGAACTTGTGGAATGTAAAAAAGAGCTGACCGGAAAAGTTGTGAATTTAAACTTACTAAGTTAAAATTCATGAGCATTTAAGACTATAATTGTATTTACTGACTGACCTATCAGGCTGCGTAGTTTGTGCCTTTTTTATCGTGAATTCATATTGTATTCAAATATTGTGTTTTAATTGTTTCATTTGCTAATTTGTTTAAAATTGTTTATTATTATTGAATTGTTTTAAGTGATGATTCGCCCTTGATGCGGTCTCACTAATGTATAAATAAATATATTTATTTAATTGCCAGATGAACTGGTTTAATAATTTTAATAGGAAGGGAAAATATAGAGCATAAAGTAGCACGTGGGTAAAATTTGAATGTTGTACTTCTATGCAGTGAATGGCGGCATATGCTCTAGAGCTCTCTATACGTAGATGCTCGAACCTTTTATCGATCGGCGGGGGTTTGCCAGCACTATCTCGCGGCGGACTAGTGAACTACCATCAGGCGCTGGAGTTGGCGCGCTGTACAATACCGCTCCAAGCGGCAGTCAACGAAACCTCTAGCACACCATACCACCTATCGGCAGACACCTGTACTACTATGCTGAATTTTGGCGCTACTTTTGAACCGTCTTTCAATTTACTGAACTGTTTTTATATTTCTCGACTGGGAGTGAATACCTCACTCGGGATGGAGGCGTTGACAGCCCCGTTTAAGCCCGCTTTATTCGAATCGGCTCACAAAAGGTGCATAAAAAAACATAATCTCGTGAATTGCCGGTGAATGGTTGAAAGCAAACGGGACGACAAAGGACTTCCTAATAGGATATTAAATAATGTCGTATAGGAGTAGGCCAATAACGAGGACGCAGTGATAGACACACAAAAGGGATACGGACAATGCAAGAGGGGACATGGTTACAATAGGACAATGCGTCCATCTTTAATTATATTCCGCACTCATTCTCGCGTCTCCTCCTCGTCCTATTATCATACCCAAAATACTAAACCATAATCCCTATACATATTCAACGCAAATAGGTAGGAGAAATGGATATCAGCATACGGAATAAAGGTGCTATCATCAAAATACCCTTACTTATTCGAAGCCCGTATGAAATGTGGAAAATATCACATACAGTATAAAATTAATTTTAATTCGTGACATGGCCCTTCCTTCGGAAGGTTCCCCTACATTCCAATAGGCCCTACTTAGTTTTTAGGCTCCTGTAAAGGCATTCGAGGATGCAAAACATGCAAAATATTAAAGATCCTGTAAATTTGAATTTTTATTCATTGACCTTCTGCCTTCACATTGAAAAATGATTAGAAAAATCTTATGCAAATAAACAACCGTCAAAGTGGTAATAGATCAAAGAATAGTTGGGAGAACAATCAAATTTTTGGAAAAATCTATAATTTGGACATTTCGGCATGCTTCTTTAGCTAAACTGTTTATTTAACTATTTGACTCAAAAATCTTTTATGTCCTAAAATGAAAAAAAAAAAAAAAATTATTTATAATCTATTTTAATGATCTAATAAATAGTTTACTGTTTTGATTATTCTCCTCGTTAATTTTGTGTATTTATTTTTTAACTTAAAAGGCCGCCGAAGAACTTGCCTAAGTCCAAATTATAGATTTTTGCAGGAAATATGACTGTTTTTCTTAATAGTCACTGAACTGGATGAGAAACTGGATGAGAACAGCAAAGGAGAGGAACAACTATTAACTAAATAGCCGGATAAGTAAGTAAAATAATAATTAAAAAAAAACTGATATCATAGATTACAAGTATGTACTTATAAATATGTGTTTATTTTAAAAGTGTAAGGAATCATTGAATGTATTGGATGCCTTCTATCAGTAAGGTTCAGTTTACACGTGGGTACTACTTGTCATTAATACTAGTCACACACACTAAGCTAGTTTATCGACAAGTGAAAAATACTCGTTCATAAGCTGCACAGTGTTGCCAAACACCTGATTTTGGGGAAAAAACTGAATGCCCTTGAATCTTTCTGATTTTGGTATCATTTGAATGTCTTCATGCTGACTCGAATAAGACCACTATCAATTTCATAGAATAATTATTTTTAAAGATAAGCGGGTTTTATATTAACAAAAACCTGAAAAACTGCAAGTATTCAATTTCAAAAAGTCATATTTTACTTAGTAGGTGGAGAGAGGTAAATGTAATTTTGAGTGCTAAATCGAAAAAATTAACAACAAATGTGATACTACTGTGACCTGTTCTCGATGTATTCCTCTTTATTAACATTTGCGTGTAAAACGGTCTAGTGGCTAACGACTTAGATTTATATGCGGGAGATGTTGGGTTTCATCACACGACTCGTTGGGATCTCCCCCTTAATGTTTAGTTACTTGACAGCACAAAATGTTCAACAACTCTCTGCAGAAAATAATAGTGGTAAAGTCATTTTTTATAAAATAATTTCATCACTAATTGATAGATTAATTTTATTAGGCTTGCACATATACGGCCGAGTATGGTGATGAAATTTAAAGGGTAGCAACTCCGATACGTGAACATTTAGGGAAAACTAAGCGAACAGGATAGCTAAGTACCGTTTTTTACCTGCACCAAATAAACTAAGGATATCTGAGATTAACAGATATCTTTACAACCCAAATGCACTAAGTTCATGGTATATTTTGGCAAAAAAGAAAATTAGTTTAAAGCTACATATACACATGAGACTTCCTGGGTAATATCAGTTATTGTTGTAAAATAATGTTTTATTTTTCAGAAAAAACTGAGAGATTTTTACTGGGTAAGAAAACGATCAACGAAAAGTTCTTGTGTGATCAGAACTATTAATAAAACGCCAAAGCAACATTAGAGAAGTATTTTCCAACTAATTAGGTATAAACAAATGTTAGTTCAAACCCGATTCAACACCTTCGGTTTTTGGGAATTTCTCTCTCTGCACCACTGTGCACCAGTGTGTTAGTAAACTCATCAGTAGCAAGAACCTCGTACAGGATTGGAGCTTAGATGCCTGCTGTGTTTAAAAAGTGTATATGTATTTTTCGAACATCATTTTATCAAAAATTATAGAATAACTCGGAAAAAAAGAAGAAAGAGAAGCGGTTGTGGGCGAGACAGATGTTGCTAAGCAACAGACACTATTGGCAAATCAGCATAAATGTTAACAAAGCTGGCAATGGAAGACAAAATTAGTACAAACGCTTCATGAAAATGACATACGACCAGTCTACCGTTTTAATATAGAAAGACATCCCCGAGATACAACGGACAGGCACATACAAAGGAGAAGCAATACCCGCGAAAATGAAATGAGAACTAACTAGGCAAACAACAGTTGTCACTAAGTAGAGTCTACACTAGGGATAATGCCTAGTAGAATCGTGCCGAGGGAGGTTTCTAGTCGCTTTGCAAAGCCAGTTTATACACTTGCACTTAGTGCGTTTACTTATACTTGTCACTTAGCACCGTGTTTGCCTCTAGTTACAAGAACTTACGTGAGAAGCACTAATGAAAAGTAATTTTGCTACCTTGAGTAGCCACAGTCTCTCAGGTTGTCTAGAAGTTTGCCATTTTATTGTGACCAAACATTACGTGTGTTTAACTACGCCGTGCCTTATAAGAAGACTGGACTTCACGACAAGAGAATGGTTTTACTATACGTTTACAATAAGTAATTTACAAAAATAAAAACCATATTAACTAGAAAATGTAAGCGTTGCGACTTTTTTTGCATGATTGACACTTGAGTCATCGTCATCGGGTTTCGAGGGTTTCTGACTTATGGGGAAAAAAAACTATTTTGATAAGTTTTATTTGTATTTTAATTCCTATTAGCACAGAAAGTTATAAAAATAATGGAATGCTGTAAAACAATTTCAACTTCTGGCAATGTTTACGAGTTAAGCTTGCTATTGTTAAAATCACATTTAAGTTACATTAACAAAAAAACAAAAACAACAAACACACAAGCCTAATACTAAAGATTACGGCCTTTTGTAATATTAAGACGGATTCAGAATGAATAGAAGGCTCAACCTTTTGAATTGGGAGAACAGAAACCTTTTCTCTCAGCGACACAACAAGAAGAAGAAACAATAGTACACCTTGATGCAGTACGGCGCCGAGGGTATACAGTCCCGCACGACCTCCTCCGTTCCCTATTGTTCTGCTTATAACAATGGACGATTGATGAACTAACTTTGTTTCATTGAGACTTTTATTGGTTTTATGGTATTTTCATATATAGTTGTTAGGATATGATTGAAATAAAAAATCCTTCTTAGTAAAATAAAATTATAAGTATCTACTAATATAAAACCAGCAAGGCTCTTTGACCGCTGAGATCCGCCGATTTGACTTCTTGTCCTGGTCTACCTCCTGAAGAGGTGTCAGAATGGCGAGAAACATGTAGAGAGAGAGAGAAGAGTGAGGGAGAGGGAGAGAGAGAGAGAGGGGAGAGAGAGAGAGAGAGAGAGAGAGAGAGAGACAGAGAGAGAGAGAGTGAGAGAGAGGGAGAGAGGGAGAGAGAGAGAGAGAGAGAGAGAGAGAGAGAGAGAGAGAGAGAGGAGAGAGAGAGAGAGAGAGAGAAGAGTGAGGGAGAGAAGACAGAAGACGGAAAAGAGAGAGAGAGAGAGAGAACATTGAGGGGGAGAGAATTTGTAGATTGAAGGTAGATAGAGTGAGTAAGGGATTGAGTAGATAAACATTGACCCAGAGGATTGATTGGAGACAGCTGTTCTATCCGATCTCTGATCCTATTAGCGAGGAGTATTGTTACATCTAAATCAGGGTACGGGCAAATCATCCCTTCCTCTTCTTATTCATCAGTCATTAATAGAGGATCGGGTAGCGTCCGGCAAGTATCACTTCGAATCGCTGGCAACCACTTAGCTCCCGCTTTGAGGACGTTTAACTCGATCGCAGGGTCAACATCGAAGAATACGTCAGCAGAAATGACATTTTTTAAAAGGATATTCGTGATAAGGGGAACGTAAAATTTCGGTACTTTCTCGGCAAAAACAGTTCTCAGGTAATTTTCCATCGGACCATCATAATCCAAAAAAATCTGGCAAATACTTTAAAACTTAGTAGATACTGCCTTAGTAGATCTCGGGGCCACATTCTATTAATACGTCTTGGTGGAGAAGAAGGATGATTGGTGCTGGATAAGGATTGGGATGTAGGATTAGGATAATTGACAGGTAGGATTTACTATGAATACATGAGAATCGGCTAGAGATTATTTTAAAAGGAATGTTTATGTCATTATGGAGGGTGCGATTTGCAATATAATAAGGAGCATTGACTAAGGTACGTAGGATGGTAATAGACGATAAATTGTACCATCGTTTAGGGATTATAAAACCCAGTGAAATATATATAAAAAAAAAGGTCATTTCCAAACCAATTCAACCAATAAGGCGTACAAAAAACTTGACTTACCTTATTCACGAACTCCCTACAATATCGTCCCCCTGAAAAATAAAATATTGTTATTAATAAAATGAATTCCATTTGATAAATATAATTGAAGTTTCACTTTGGACGAACTTTACTGATTCACTTTTATCTCATGGAAAGATGAAACACACTTTATATAGACTCTGATAATAAAACACAAAATTACTGTCTGCACACTAGCCCATGGAGCTCAAGTTTTATGAGAGAAACTGCGATTTTGAAGGGGGGGGGGGGGGGTAAACAAGGGGCGCTAGTCACAATAGAAGCAGGGTGACTAGGTTGATCAAGGGTTTGGGAAGACTAGAACATACTATTATATTGTATCTTTGGACTAACAGGCCACAAACCAGTTCTACATGACTTAATGACTAAAAAAAGCATAAGCATCAATATAGTTCTAAAATACGTGTAAAAGTTTACATTTTTCTTACATGGTATAAAAATTCGAATTATTGAAAATAATTTGAGAGCTTCTGTTAATAAATCAACTTAAATTTGTATACATAGTTGTTTATTTAATAGATGAAGAACTTAATCATAACGGACTCTTTAAGTTTAATAAAAGCAATCATATTATATTTTATCTTAATTATATTTTATGTAAGCAATTAGAGTGGCTTACATAAAATATAATTAAGGGCTAAAGATAGCATCATTTAGACGCTGCTTAATTGTAGCTAACTTAGTCATTTAGAAGCCAAAGTAGATTTTTACAAGCGAATAATGCTATTAAATATACATATACCTATATTTTTATATCAGTCTAATGAAAAAAAAGATATAATTGGGAAGAGGGTTTGTTATAGAGATTCGCATCTTCACTAATAACAAGAAAATTAATAAATCCACAGAAATTTAACATTTAATACTAAATCGTAGCTACCGTTAAAAAAAGAAATGTTTTTTTTTTAGATGTCCACTAATACATTCAATTGAGTTCTCTATAAAATAAAAAGGACAGAAACCTCTCTTATTGAACTGCGCGCTCTTTTCGGCGACAAAAGAGATTTAAAACGAGCTCGGTAAAACTTTTGTTCCGCGATAATCCTATCGAGAGCGCCACAATAGCCTTTATGTGGGGCTAAGGGTTCGAAAACAGATATAGCCACAAGGGAATCGTTCGTTTAATGAAAAAAAAAAAAAAAAAAAACCATGCACGATTTAAGGCGACGGGTACTTTTTCAATTAAAACTTCAATCAGCTGTCTGCGTTATTTCATTCATAAGTGATACCTTTTTATCCTTATTGCTTTTGGATGACTAAATAAACAATAGAATTTCCTCAAATCCACATTGAATACAATGTTTCAGAGATCACCGAAGTTAATTAACGTGGGCAATACCTGAATGGGAAGACTGTATGTGTCACAAGAAGGTGTCCGCTGGCGTTCGCGCATGCCCAGTGGCCATGTAAGAAAAAGAAGACCCTATGTTATAGAGTACATTACATAGGTTTGTCGGGTGGACCTAAGCGTTCCAAAAAGGTGTCACAACAAAGTTTCCGTTGGCGTTCACGCATGCCCAGAGGCCATTTACGAAAAAGAAGACCATATGTTATACATTACTTACATAGGTTTGTCGGGTGGACCTAAAGCATATTTATGGTCCTGAAGTTGAGCAGAAGGCTCTAAACGAAATAATTTTAAGTGTTTGTGCTGATAAGAAACGAATTTCTGTCGAGTGTTTGTGATAGAGCAGAAAGCATTTCCTGAACGTCCTGCTGTCTGCCAATCCCGATTCCAGCCAAGATAAAACTGGACACCGGATACCTAAGGCATTGATACGAACAGGGGAGTAGATAAGACCACAACCCCTCAGACAGCTCATCTTCTTCTCTTTTTAATGTGTTTTTCGCAACAAAAAGCGAATTCACTCAAATCTTTGCAGCTATATGACTATAACAAGGTAATATGTTTACAAAATAAAAAAAGAAAATCTTTTTTAATTGTTAATAATGAATAGACGTTAAAATTTAAATAAATAACTGATTGACAACACTTGTAAAGTTAGGTACTGGATTATTAAGGAGTAGTTGTTATTTTGTCGTATAAGTGAGTATTTTTAATTATTTCTGTATAAAATGCATTATTTCTAGTACTTATTGACTCCAAATGTAGTCAAAATTTAAATATTTTATATTGGATCAATGTCAAACGTCTGGATCATGTCTCAAATCAATACGTCGTTTTTGAGTACCCAAACCGAAATTAGTCTTATCCATTTTTCTCGGTACAGTTACCGTATCGCCTTAAAACGTTTTTATTCGTTTTCCTACGTTAGAAAACCTAGAAAAATTGTATCTGCAAGCCAATTAACGTAATAATAAAATAAATTTGAACCACCGTTATTTTCGAGATCTGAGAGTCCTGAAACATAAAAATTACTTTAGCCTAGTTTTCGTAGAAAAATCATTAAGCCTTAAAAATCCCGAAACTAATCATGTATGTTGATCAAACGTTGTTTTCAAATACTTTCTTGACTCCAAACGAGGCCGACATTAAAATGATAAACGTCTTAATTTAAATGATAAAAGTTTGGGTTAATAATTAACTAAATGAATCATCCAAATGTAAAATTAGTTAGGAGGGAAACTAATTGCATAAACATTCCAAGAAAACGGTTACAGAAGTCTCCTTAAAATAGTTTCATTCATTTTTCTACGTTAGAAAACCTATAAAAAGTGAACCTCCAAGCCTATTAACGCAAACATTTAAGCGTTACGTTTTTTGGGGGGAAGTTTGGCAAAAAACATTTTCCGGTGAACGGATTCTGCTGCTTAACGAAGTTGAACTTTCAAATCACTCAATGTATTAATTATTGTGTAATATCCGTATTTCAGTTGCTCCAGAGATATTCCTGCAAACATTAACTTGCCTACTCTCTACATCCAACTCGTAACAGACTCGAGGTTACCTCTTTACATAAAAGATGTCCTGAATAAATAGAAAATATTGCGGAGAAGAACATTTTATCATTCACAGATCAGGACAAAAACCCCATTTCTGCTATTTCTAGGATCCTCATAATTTTGTGGTCTTATTATTAAAATTAAATTTTATCCCAGAAGTTTGTGTGCGAATGCACAACAAGCGCTAAGTTGCATGCAGCTACGCAATGACATTAGGTATGGATCTGACCATGCGTGGATTATGTCCCTACGCGCGCGTGAGTGTTGAATATCCTTAGCAAACACATTAATCCTACCGATGAATGGGGATAAACCACGGGTTGAGTTTATACTATAACCCGAAATAATCACATCCTCCATTGTCTTCCCTAGACAATACTCTCCTCAAAGCGTATTACCTATAGATCCCTTCGGGCGTAATTTGCGACAACTTTCCTGTCGCTTCTCCAATAAGTCTTTCAACTTGCCCCATTGGCTTGTGTACTTCGTATCAAAGTTGTTCTCCTGTTGATTAAAATTTACATCGATACAGCTTATTTGCCTAGTATAGTCTCTGGTGCATTTCATTAGCTGGAATTTGTATGTCTACACAAATATTATCTCAGCTATAAATTTATTTTATTATGAGTGAATTACTCTCTGATATCTTAAAAATACACTTAATTACCTATGTAGAAACAAAAAAAAATAGAGGGTAAATAGAAAATAATTATAAATGTAGGCAAATTAGGTTGCTCTGTAAAATAAAACAGAGGCCTGCATGCAAAATTTTGGGATCGGCTCAATGGGATCTTTTAGCTAAATTTCATGCCTTTTTGTTTGTGGGTCCAAAAATTACAGCGATTTTTGTTGACCGTTTTCTTATCATACGAGGGTAAGCACATAAAAAACCGCAAACATTTAGAAATAAACACCATTTTTATTTTAAACATCATTTTTATAATGCAACAATTTTCTGAATCCAAGAGTAATCATCTAGCATATTGACGTCCCATTATTGTCCTGGCAGCAACTACCGAATTTGAGGAGCAACGCTGAATAACAACACAAGGAAAAGGTATTCAAAAATCCAGTCTCCCCCCAAAAAATGGACGTCATTGAAAATCCTGTGTTATTTAATATAGTTTCACAGGGTTAGTTTTGTTTCAATAGTATATAAAATAAGGAACAAGGTACTACTATTTGTAATTTTATTGAAAGAAGTTTTTACTAGTTTAAGGAATGGTTACGTATTGTTATCGAATCGGTGGAGAAAATCGAATAATACATTATTGGTTTCAATAGATTTGGAGCTTTTGGAGCCCAGACTTGATTGCTCTCGCTCTAGAAGGTTCAAATATTGCCCGATTTTGATGAAAAGTACAAAAATACGAACACTAAAAGGTTTTACAGCTTCTAAAAACTACCTTCATCCCTTGAAAACCATTATTGGTTTTTATATTGGAATTATGAAAGAGTGCCTTTTCACAATTGTGTTTTAGTTTTTAATTAATTTTTAAAGATACGTTATAAGAGAAATTTAAATTTTAAAGTTTTAAAAATTACCTTAAAATTTCAATTTTTATATATACGTCATGTTATATGAGGCCCCGAATAAGAAGAGGCTAAATTTAGCAAAGGCATTTTTTTTTTCTTCATAGTGTCTCTATGAAGAGTGCATTTATTTAATGTTCTATGTAATTTTAATCAGCATTTATTACACTAACGAACACAACTCCTATCTAGCTTATTTTTTTGGGGGAGTTATGGTAAATTTTATGATCAAGTGTCTCTCAAAAAATGTACTTTTTTAAAACACCTTCAACCCTAAAACTAATGAAATCAAATTTCTCAAAATTTGGATTTTTAAATGTCGTATGATTTACTATTGATGAGCCAAAAAATAAAAAAAAAAAATTGAGGGAAATGTTTTCCTTTATTTCGGATCACTTGATATGGAATGCCCCATTTATTGACATTATACGCGGTGTCCCTCAAGGAACAAGCTTGAGAACACTTATGTTTTTATTTTTGATAGTTTGGACTAGTTTTTAGAATCCCTACCGATAATATGAAGCGTAAGGGAATATCTAGGGATTGTTATTCGGTGGTATACAGCGAAGAAGTAGACAGACAGCACCTGACGAGAAGGTATTTATTGACATTATACGAGGTGCCCCTCAAGGAACAAGCTTGAGAACTCTTTGTTTGTATTTTTGATAGTTTGGACTAGTTTTTAGAATCCCTACCAATAATATGAAGCGTAAGGGAATATCTAGGGATTGTTATTCGGTGGTATATAGCGAACAAGTAGACAGACAGCACCTGACGAGAAGGTATTTATTGACATTATACGCGGTGTCCCTCAAGGAACAAGCTTGAGAACTCTTATGTTTGTATTTTTGATAGTTTGGACTAGTTTTTAGAATCCCTACCGATAATATGAAGCGTAAGGGAATATCTAGGGATTGTTATTCGGTGGTATACAGCGAAGAAGTAGACAGACAGCACCTGACGAGAAGGTATTTATTGACATTATACGAGGTGTCCCTCAAGGAACAAGCTTGAGAACTCTTTGTTTGTATTTTTGATAGTTTGGACTAGTTTTTAGAATCCCTACCAATAATATGAAGCGTAAGGGAATATCTAGGGATTGTTATTCGGTGGTATATAGCGAACAAGTAGACAGACAGCACCTGACGAGAAGGTATTTATTGACATTATACGCGGTGTCCCTCAAGGAACAAGCTTGAGAACTCTTATGTTTGTATTTTTGATAGTTTGGACTAGTTTTTAGAATCCCTACCGATAATATGAAGCGTAAGGGAATATCTAGGGATTGTTATTCGGTGGTATACAGCGAAGAAGTAGACAGACAGCACCTGACGAGAAGGTATTTATTGACATTATACGAGGTGTCCCTCAAGGAACAAGCTTGAGAACTCTTTGTTTTTATTTTTGATAGTTTCGACTAGTTTTTAGAATCCCTACCAATAATATGAAGCGTAAGGGAATATCTAGGGATTGTTATTCGGTGGTATATAGCGAACAAGTAGACAGACAGCACCTGACGAGAAGGTATTTATTGACATTATACGAGGTGTCCCTCAAGGAACAAGTTGGAGAACTCTTATGTTTGTATTTTTGATAGTTTCGACTAGTTTTTAGAATCCCTACCAATAATATGAAGCGTAAGGGAATATCTAGGGATTGTTATTCGGCGGTATATATCGAAGGAGCAGACAGAGACAGCCCCTCTCGAGTCGGGGGTGGAAGTCAGATAATACTTCTTTGGTTTTCAATGGGAGTCGGAGCTTTTGTCGAGGCACGCGCGCTTCTTTGTTCGACATTCTCGCGGCCTTCTAACAATGGCCCATCATTTTCTTTACCGCTCCCTATAGCGGAGACCAAGCGCGATTATCATTCGTCCCCCCACTCGCCCCTTCTCTCTCTCTCTTACTCCCTCTCTCCCTGTCACTCTCTCTCTCTCTCTCTCGTTCGCTCTCTCATTCTACCTTTTACTCTCTAGTATCTCTCCCTCTTCTTCCCTCTATTCCCTTCCACTCTACTGCCTTATGCTCTAGTTCTCCATCTCCCCCAACCCCCGGGAGACAATACTCTCTCTCCCTCTCTCCCAACAATGATACAGCCCATCCTCCCTAGGATTCGGGCTAATTGTCTCTTCGCAAGCTTGTACCCGTTGCTCTCTCCCTCTCTCTCTCTCTCTCTCTCTCTCTCTCTCTCTCTCCACTATCTAATGGTTGTCTTAATGGACTCGCAAATTTAGAGCCTTCCTCTCTATTCTGATAGTACAATGTCCTCATCCGATGACAAATGTCATGTGGATGAATGTGATGTCTCATCGTTGGGTAAGCTTGCTTCAAAATGTTGCAACATTATTTTATACATTTCCCTGTAGTTTCCCTTGGATAAAAGAGCTCATTTCAAGCCATTGAGCGGCATGGATTTATATTTACATGGTCATCATTTATTACAATTATGAATATAAATGTGTATGTGTGTGTATGTGTATGTGTGTATATATATATATATATATATATATATATATATATATATATTAATTCTCCTGAATATGACCCAATATATATTTTCCACTTGTTCTTTTTTTCTTTATTTGGTAGAGGGTCGATGAAGCAGAACAGCATTTGTTTTTGTTCAACTATTTTATTTCATCTATTTTGCCCGACATGTTTCGTGCCTTAATTCGCAAATCTTCAGGGGCTTTCCTTATCGGGAAGTCCTCTCGTCATAATAAAAAATGAAATAAAATAGTTGAACAAAAACAAATGGTGTTCTGCTTCATCGACCCTCTGCCAAATAAAGAAAAAAGAACAAGTGGAATATATATATATATATATATATATATATATATATATATATATATATATATATTCCCTAAAGAAGATAATATTTATTTTTTATTTTATTTTTAGGGATTTGCACCTAGGGCTATGAGCCCTTGGATAGCAGATTAACCACGTTAGGATATAAAACAGTAAATTCCATCTGCTGGGAAGGTCGTTGTTGTTTGAAAAGGACATTCCTCGTACTAGTACGATTTCCTCCCTCCCTCATATATTTTATAATTATAAAATATATAATTATATCTTTAATTATAATAGTAGGATTGCGTTTTCTAATCTTATTGATCACCAAGTCTTAGCATTTATTTCATAGTCACCTGATCTAACCTCTTTATCGTTTTTATTTGATTCAAAAATTAGAAATCGTTTTTTTACGCCTATTTGTAGTTCCTATGTGTTAATTTTGTTTTAAATTAATTTAGGTGAATCTTGAGTGATCCGTCGGACATTTGTTACGTGCTCAAGGGCAGAGTAATTACTCATGCACTAACTCAGTTTGAAGAATAACAACTTTACCCAATATATGTAAATATAAAATTTCGCCGACACTTGACACGCGTGATTTGAATAATACACGAATCCAATTACCTGATTGGTCGAAAGGGACTAAAAGATAGCCATTGGCAAAGAGCACCTACTATGAATGGGATCAATAAATTGTGAACGGGTATTGTACTCCTGTCTATAGGCTGCTTTTTACTCTATTAGAACATGTCTGCATCGAATTTTTATTGGAGTATACGGACAAGTAAGCGAGAGCCGTAGAGAGCGCATTTTGGGGATATTATCGAAGAGGAGTCTTAAGAACACGACAAAAACTTGCCTTCCTTTGGGAATTGGGATACCATAAAGCTATGACGGAAACTGAAGAAAACTATAGGCATGACAGTAGGTGGTACATGTTTATATACCGGGAGTATCGAAAGTAGATGACGATACTCATGGAGGGGTCTCCCGTGGTCTAGTGGTTAGCGCCTTAGATTCATGAGCGGGAGATTGTGGGTTCGATCCCAACCGGCGGCAGGAATTTTTTCATCCCACGGCTCGTTGGGAATATTCCTCGCTGCACCCTGGATGCCGGCGCTCGCTAATGACCCGGTTGTCGAATCGCCGTTTGAAAAAAAAAATACTCATGGAGATAAAACTAGACTAAAAATGTAGTTATAAGCTGCCAAAGTTGTCTAGTTAGTGAAACGCTTTTGAGAATCACTACTCTTCCTAAAATAATTCTGCAAGCTGCTGTATTTCACAAAATTTGTAAAATCTAAATATCTTTCCAAGGATAACTTACAAGACTCATGTTAATAATCTTACTTTAGCATAAATATGCTTTAGCAATGACTAAACTGAAAAAAAAAAAAAGTTAGAAAAAAGTGTCCACTGGCTTTTGCGCAAGCGCAGTGGCCATGTACGAAAAAGAAGACTATATTTTATACAGTACATTACATAGGTTTGTCGGGTTTGAGCTAAAACATATTTATGTTCCTGAATTTGAGCAAAACGCTCTAAACGAAATTTTAGCACATTCCTCCGAAGGAGTGTAGCTATTGAGGTTGCACTCATGACAGAATTTTTCAAAAATTTCTTCAAATCTTTATCGATCCTATCTAGTAGACACCAGAAATGACCCCCGTTAAAATTTATTTATATATATATATATATATATATATATATATATATATATATATATATATATATATATGTGTGTGTGTATGTGTGTGTGTGTTTTCTTCACGAAACTTGGTATATAGCGTTAAATTAGCAAACAATTGTACGAGTTCGTAAACCAACAAAATCTGTTAAACGGAAGGGGGGGGGGGGGTGTTACCCCGGACCCAAAACACTAATTTGACCATGCATGCCGTATTTTTGTATTTATTTCAACGAAACTTGGTATTCGTAGTAGTAATCTACAGAGAATAAAGGGCTGTAAAAATAAACTAAATCGTTTTATTAGGAGGAGGGGGGGGGTTTACTCCGGACCCACATTACCAATTCACCACTACAAGCCGTAATGTTTGTTGTATTTCGACGAAACTCGGTATTCGTAGTGGCGATCTACAGAGGAAAATGGGCTGTAAAAATAAACTAAATCGGTTCATTAGGAGGGGGGTTTACTCCGGACCCAAATTACTAATATACTCATACCGGTCGTAATTTCTGCTGTATTGTAAGGAAACGCGGTATACGTCGTGGGTAACTCATGAGAAAGAAGTGTTGTAAAAATGAGCTAAATCGGTCAATCGGAAAGGGGGGTTTACTTGATACTATATTTCAATAGAAATAGCCCGCCTGACGTAGGTTCGCAAGGCCGCCACAAGGAGCGCTTTTTTTACCACTACAGGGACTGTATTGATTAAGTAGTGAAGTACCATGTATAAAAGTCTAGAAGTTAATTAATTACAAAATTAATATTGAACAGTTAATCATTACAAAATGTAATGAGAACTATTCATGTTTTTATTTAATTTATATAGGATATTTTAAGCAAATTATTCTGGAAAGCAGCCTACACTACCCAAATTCTGAGGGAAGTGCTTAGTTAAGCAGCTCCTGCGAGACGGACTTTTTATTTCTCATTTTCATAAAGTGATTTGAAATTTAGGGGGAAAACAACTAATAAATAAAACTAA
Organism: Gonocerus acuteangulatus; assembly: GCA_946811695.1. Classification (NCBI taxonomy): domain Eukaryota; kingdom Metazoa; phylum Arthropoda; class Insecta; order Hemiptera; family Coreidae; genus Gonocerus; species Gonocerus acuteangulatus. The sequence goes on along the minus strand of OX328130.1, from coordinate 41,124,787 downwards.
TTTCACCTTTATTTTTGTGATATTTTGAGAATTAATGAAAATTCTTGATGAAATTTATATTTAATGATTATAGTTAGTCTTCCATGAACGTTAAGAGAAAAAGAAACCTAAGAAGAAGAAGGGATCTGAGAGGCTAACCAACTTATAACATTCTGGAATAGAAATTCAATTTATTTGATGCTAGGAAAAATTAATTATTTCAAAACAATCCTAAACATCCTAGGATGCATTAGACCATGTATAATGCAATAATCCATAATTTTATTTATATGAAACACATATTAGTCAGTCAGCTGTTTTGAATTGAGAAGTGAAGACGCTTGTATTTTTTGCTCTCAATCAAATCGGAATTTGTTGCATTTTTTGGTGCATTTAGTTATCAAATCATGTAAAAAACGTTAGTTTAATAGGTTTTGGTTGTTTTGTAAGTGTTTATTTCATTCCCGATCATAGGTAAGTATAAATATTTAGTTCAAAAGTAGCTGGGTTCTTCCTAACCTAGAGGTGAAGATAGAGGCTAGAAGAGCTCGGGTCTGCCGAACATTGCCGAGTTCACCCGAACTCGTCATAAGTCTAGAACGCAAGTAGATCTCTTTTGTTTTTTACCTTAATTATTTAACCCTTGAGTGGTCACCTATATATTACTTTCATTACAGGTCACCTCGGGTCATTATGATCCGACTTTTCTATATGAAAAAGGGAAATAATAGCTGCTTTGTGTTTATAATTCACAGTAAAATGTATTAAAATGATTTGTACATTGGTTTTGTATCTTTTTCAATGCTTTTAAATGAAAATAATTGTACTTGAAATTTAGTCTATGAAAACGCATATATAAAGAAAATACATCTATTTCTTTTAAAAATATTCAAAATTATGAATAATTTGTATTAGATACAATTAGGAAAAATTATTTTCATGGGAATTTTACACAAACAATTATTACTCTCAGTACAAAAATTTGAAAATTTTGAGTCTTTGGTACTCGAACACACAGAACACCTTTTCCTTTCATTCTCCCTGCTGGTCACTGCTTCTTCCAATTTCCTCATCTTCTAAACAAGAATTGAGCCTTGTTTTCAAGGTCCTTGGTAAGGTTTGGCATACTGATCTGGCAGTTAGATGACTTGGGAAAAGTTGATGCCCGAGGTCAAAAATATAGGAAGGGTCATTTTGAAATTGATAGTTTTTTTGTAATTGATTTTGTTTAAAAACTATGACTTGATGCCCGTAACATTCATCAAATCAAGAAATACATCTAGGGGCCATTTATTAGTTCGTCGTGTATCTCACGGTAACAGAGTTACACAAGTGGTCACCTCGGGTCGAAACGGGTAAAATAAAAGGAACAATTATCAATAGCACTGCCAAATATAAACTGGAGTAAAGTAGGGGGAAAATTAGGAGGTAAGTATAAGACTCAAGCGTTTACTTGCAGGATTTGATATGAATCTACAGGAAATAAGAGAGTGTCGGGTCACTATGACCCGACGTGACCACTCAAGGGTTAATAAATATTCATTTTTTCACTTCTTATACTTAGATATTAATTATTAGACTTAGGAAATATTATATTATAACTAGATATTAAGATATATATTAAATTTAGCTTATTTAACTAATTTATTATCATTTTAAACAATAATAAAAGTATGCTTAACATGAAGCGGCCACCCGATAAGAAACGGAGGCTAGACTATCCCTGGGCATACTCTTCGGTAGAAGATGGAGCCAGTGCCGATAATAATGGGGATCTTGTACCCAGGTTTATTATACTAAAAAGAAAAGGGGAAGACAATTTCAATAAAGTCAGCCCTTTCTTTGTATTTAAAGCTATTACAGGTTATGTTGGACAAGTAAAGAATATTAAAAAATTAAGAGATGGGACATTATTAGTAGAAGTTTCATCTGAGAAACAATCTGCTAGGTTATTATCCTGTGAAAAACTATTTAACGACATGGAAGTGGAGGTTAAGCCTCATGCTTTCCTTAATGTGAGTAAGGGAGTCATTAGATGTTATAATTTAGATTGTGTGAGCATTGAGGAAATTAAAGATGAACTTAAATCACAAAAGGTTACAGATATCTCTAGGTTTACTATAAGAAGGAATAATGAAATAATAAATACCCATAGCTATTTGGTAACTTTCGGGACTCCGGAAAGATATTTAAATATTCCAGTGAAGCTTTACATCCCCAGTCCGAGGCGATGTACGAACTTGTACTTGTTATTTGGCCATGTAAAGTCTATATGCAAGAAATTAGAAATGACGTGTAGCTGGTGTAGAAAAACCCGACATGAGGGGGGTTGTCAAGATCCCATAATGTGCGCGGTATGTAAGGGCCCCCATAATTATTTTGACAAAAGCTGTCCTGCTTTTATTATTGAAAAGGAAGTTAAAAAAATACAAATAACTGAAAAAATTCCGTACGGATATGCTAAAAGAAAATTTATGGAAAATTCCCCACAAAATTTAATTATTGGAAAACCCACATATTCCGAAATGTTAACCAGAACTTTCACTCCATTAGCAAAAAAAAGTTGACTCAGGAACTCAAACAGATTTATTTTTACAAGAGACCAATACATTTACAGAAAGACAAGCTATCAAAACCCTTACCGTCGCAGAGCGGACCAGGAACCCCCTTACCAAGCCATGTTCCTCCCAAACCACCTCTCCTTTCCTCTCTCTCCCCCTCCCTCCCGCCTTTACCACTTTCCTCTCTCCCTCTCCCCCTCCCTCCTGCCTTTACCCCTTCCCACCCTCGTCCCATTACTCCTGACACCTCCTCCCTTCCTCCTTCTCCCGTCTCTTCGCCACCAGGATGCGAGGGACAAGTAAAGCAGAATGCAAGTAAACAGGCCCTTGGGTCTAACAAAAAGCAGATAAAAGAGAATGCAAATAAATCTAAAGATAACGATAGCAAGAAAAAAGAAACTAAGTCCAATAAATCGTTTTCCAAATAAATCAAAAGTAATGATGGATAATTTATTATTAATTTTGAAGTACGAAGCGGGTAAAAATAAAAATCTTCATATGTTAATAACACTTATAACACCAAAGCATCAACTATTGCATGGTTTCCATTGCCCTATAATACTTCCTTTTCATATTCTATGTCTAATAATCAAGGCGAAAATTAAAATTAGTCAAACAGACTATCTGTTAAAACTCTCATTCTTGAAGTTATCAAAGCATTATTTAAAAAATGTTAATATCATCCTGAACCAAACCTACGTATTTCTCCCAGCAAATCTTCAGTACTATGACACTTATACTGTGACACATACACAATGCAATGGCTATACATATATATATCCCACAGCAAATTCTACATACTATTACACTTACACTGTCACACACACACAATGCAATGCCTATTACAACCTAATTGTAGCAACAAAGATTTTAAATGAACTGTGCATGAAAAGTGTTAATATTAGACCTCTTGATCTTGTCTCGGCTTCTTTTTCCAGCGGTGCTCGTTTTCCGGCCGTTATATTTCGCCCAAATCCTATTTGGCTTCATCAGACGTGTTCCTTACTCTTCGGGGGAACACGTCTGATGAAGCCCAATAGGATTTGGGCGAAATATAACGGCCGGACAACGAGCACCGCTAGAGAAAGAAGCCGTGACAAGACGATGCCCCAGCGAAGGAGTTTAAAGGAGAATATTAGACCTATGTTAAAGTTAATATGATTCTGTTCAATCTGCTTCAATGGAACTGTAATGGCATTAAAACCCATCTCTGCGATCTCCAGATCTTGATTAGCGATTACACTCCGAGTTTCGTCTGCCTACAAGAAACGAACCTCACAGAAACAGACAACCTGACCCTGAAGGACTTCATCATCCATCGATACGATTTCCCCTTTGGTGATAAGGCTTGTGGCGGTGTCCTCATCGCTGTACCCAGAACATTCCCTTCGCTCCAATATCCTTAAGAACTGATCTTCAAGCAGCCGCAATAAGAACCCTGACGAGCGTTCCTTTGGCCATCCTCAATGTATATCTGCCTCCAGGACTACGAATAAATGAACAGGAATTACTCCAGTTAATACGGCAACTTCCCAAACCATTCATTCTTGTTGGTGATGTGAATGCCCATTCCTCGACCTGGGGATCAAGTCGGAATAATACTAGGGGTAAAATGCTTGAGAAGGTCCTTCTTGACGAGAACCTGCATATTTTGAATACAGGAGAACCGACCTATCTGAGTCCTTCTTATGGAACATATTCTGCTCTCGATATTGCCGCATGCAGTGGTTATTTGATTCAGCATACTACATGGAACGTAATACCGGATCAGTTTTCAAGTGATCACTTCCCTATCTTTATTTCAAGCTTCGGCGATATTCCTGTACAAGAAAAACGAAGAAAATGGAAGACTCACCATGCCGATTGGGAAAAATTCAAAGCATTGACATCTACTATAAATAGTCTTCCTGAAAACTCCGAGAAAGCTTGCAGGGAACTCACAAGTGTCATTTATAACGTTGCCGAACAGAGCATTCCAAAAACAGCTGTCCATCCAAAAAGGAAACAAGGTACATCCTATTCCTATTCCAAAACAAGGTAAAAGCACCTCGGTAGCTCAAAATTATCGCCCAGTATCATTGACGAATTTTCTTTGCAAGTTACTGGAAAGAATGGTGAATAAACGTCTTGTATGGGCATTGGAATCCATGGGATGCTTGAACAACTGGCAATGCGGCTTCCGGCAAAGCAGGTCGACTATAGACAATCTCGTACGACAATCAGAATTACAAGATACATTTATCTGTGGACAATATGCAGTTGGCGTATTTTTCGACATTCAGAAGGCCTTTGACACGGCTTGGAGGTATGGCATCCTAGAAAAATTATATATGTAGGGATTCAGAGGGAATTTACCCATATTCATCCAAGAATTTCTAGGAACTAGATACTATCAGGTAGCTGTAGGAAACTCTCTGTCTGAAAGAAGATCGAAAAAAACAGGTGTACCCCAAGGGTGTGTGCTTAGTACAACACTCAATTAACGATAGCAATTAACGAAATAACAAACTGTCTCAACAACCGAGTAAAAGGCTTTCTCTTTGTCGATGATTTTGCCCTCTTGTGTAGATCAAAGAACTTGAAAAACATCCAGAAGTCTCTTCAAATAGCAGTTACAAAACTGTCTGAATGGTCCAACCGAAATGGTTTTACTTTTTCTACCGAGAAATCAAAATGTGTCTTGTTCACCAGGCGGAGGAAGGTGGGAATTCCGCCGGTAATTCATCTAAACGGTGTTGCAATCGATTATGTCCCTAGTGCAAGGTTCCTAGGGTTAACACTGGATGAGAGGTTAAATTGGCGGGCACATATTAGTGACTTGAAGAAGAAATGTTTGGACAAAATGAAATTGTTAAAGGTTCTGGCAAAAACATCTTGGGGAGCCGACCGAATGTCGCTCCTAACTATATACAGATCCTTAATACTGTCTAAATTGGATTATGGATGCTTTGTATATGGATCAGCGAAACCTATTGAACTCTCAAAGTTAGAAGCGATACACCATACAGGATAAAGATTGGCAACAGGAGCATTCCGCACCTGTCCAGCTGTTAGCCTCTGCGCCGAGTCAGGTCTACCGCCATTGAAAGTAAGAAGGAAAATAATCGCTGCAAAATATATGTCAAAGCTCCTATTACAGCAAAATAATCCTACTTTTGATTGTGTTTTTAATCCTAAACAAATTAGAGTATATGATAATAAACCTCATCATACAAGACCATTAACAATACAGTACAACAGAACGGCTCAAGAGCTTCTTTCAATAGAACTTCTAAAGCCTAATCCAAAACCTGTAGAACCTTGGCTAGTCACACCACCATCAATAGACCTCTCATTAACAAAATTAGTAAACAAAGCGCAGGACACTTATAACAAGTTAGAAATTAAATCAATTTTTTTGGAAATTTTAGATCAACAAAAAGAAGCTTTAATCATTTACACAGATGGATCCAAAATAGAAGAATCAACTTCCTGTGCTTTCTACGATGGAACGTCGGTGTTGAAATACAGATTAAATAAAATAAACAGTATTTACTCAGCTGAACTAACAGCCATATCAAACGAACTCTCCTACGTCATTTATAAAAATAATAAAAATATCGTAATGTGTACAGATTCATTAAGTGCCCTAATAAGTCTGAAAAATCTATATTCCAAAAACAACTTGGTAAAGCATATACAAAAACAACTCTTTTTACTAAATGGCGACGAAAAACTAGTTCACTTCGTGTGGGTGCCACGCCATGAAAATATTGCAGGAAATGAAATAGCAGATAAAGCTGCTAGAGATGCCCACGAATTATGTGAACAGATCGAATCCTTTCTTACGCCAAAAGAAATTTATTTGCCGCTGAAGTCAAGAATACAGAATGAGTGGACCAATTCTTAATGTATTTACTACCGAAGGCCTTAGGGAATTCCGCCAATTCTATTGATGCAGTCATTCTTTTTCTTAAAGAGGCAAATCTGTATAATTTATTGTAAAATAGGTTTAAAAATAACAAATTTTAAAAAAAATAGTGTGTATGAAACTAAAACAATAAAAAAAAAAAAATAAAAAAAAGAATAAAAAAATAAAATAAAATAAAAAAAAAGAAAAGAAATTAAAAAAGAAAATGTAGACATATATTTGAAAAATGAAAATATGCACATGCATACATATATGTTAAGTAAATATATATTATAAAAAAATTAATAAAAATAAAATATATATATAAAAGTCATATAGGAAAAAAGTCCGACTCGCAGGAACTGCATCATCTTAGCGCGGTTCCGTTCTTATTTCTAGACTCATTTAAAATGATTAAAATAGAAGCTGTTATTATTTTGGGTCCACATTTCTAGAAAGCATGAAGATTAGATAGTTAGCCGTCGAGGTGATAAGTAAAGATGGAATGGTTTGGATTCGGCTAAAGAAACCACAATACGATTTTTGTTAAAAAATCTATATTTAGGACGTTTTGGCTACTCATTGGTAGCCTTCGTCAGCAATGAAAGTACCGGGAGGCAGAGGAGGACCAAAGTTGACAGTTCCATCTTTACTTTCAAGAAAGGTCTTATTTACGATCTTACCTGGATGGGTCCCCGCCCTAGGAAGGACCCCGCTAGGCATTTGAAAAGCTATATCTTGGAAATCCATATCTCTAAGATTAAATTGTTTTTCTTATTTTTTTTTTTACCTGATTTATTATCAAATACATTATCCAACTATAAGCAGTTAAAAAATAACAAGGAATAAAAACAGACAAAAAGAACAGTTCCAATAAGCGAAATCAATTACTTTAAAGTTTTAAGCACTTGTGTCTCCGATTGACATCGTCTAATCAAAACTTTCATTAGAACATTTTTTGTAGAGCATTTAGTAAGCTTTCTAATGCTATTCTTCCGTTTACCAAGATTCACAACCTTTTTTGAGATATTAAGGAAAGTATACAAAGTTACCAAAACTTTTTATGTCTGTTAATAAAATATTTTATTCTAACCGTTCCTTAACTCCATACGTAACACAAATTTCAACATATTAGTTTTAATGAAAGTAGAACATGCAGAAAATGTTTCAACTGAATCCCATGATTCTAAGTACCCAAACCAAAAACGGTATTCAAAAACTATTTTTCCAATTTTCTCGAAAACGGTTAAAGCTATCGCCTTGAAAATGGTTTCATTCGTTTTCCCAGCCCAAGAAGCCTATAAAACGAGTGCTTACAAGCTTATGAACTCAAAAACGTAAGCGTTACGATTTTTTTTGCGCGAATTTCGCCCCAAACGCCATCTTCCAGTGGACGGATTTTGCTGGTTAACGAACTTGACCTTTCAAATTGGACGACAGATTTTTGTACCAAATTTCATCAAAATTAGACCTTTCGTCTTCTACCTAGAGAGCGAACAGACAAATATATATATATATGTATATATATATATATATATATATATATATATATATATATAAATTTGAACCTCCATCATTTTCGGTCTCTAGGGGTTCTGAAACGCAAAATTTTCTAGTCGGCACTTCTGGATTGCGTCATGAGATCAACCTTATAAGCGGGGTTCCTCCCTATGGGGGAGGGAGGAACCGCGCTAAAATGAAAGAAGAAAATAAAATTAAAATGATATGTGATATACCAACATAAAATACTAATTTGCCAAAATTTTGAAAACATAAAAATGTATAATTTTAAGTGTATATGATTATGTTAATACTATGTTAAGCGTATATGATTATGTTAATACTATGTTAAGTGTATATGATTATGTTAATACTTTTTATACAACCAGTGTTCACATATTTATACAGTTTTTCTAACACTAAGGCCTAATATATCTAATATCTTTACCAATACTAAGGCGGCAATCATGTAAAACAATCAAACATTTACAGGGTATTAGAAGAACTAATAAATAAATAAATTAATTAAATTATATAATGTTTAAAAAAAAAAATAAGAGTTCGGGCAATAGTAACCTTGTAGTTTTTTGCCCTACAACACAAACAAACAAACAACAACATATCTTAGTTACGCAACTATCATAATCCGAATAAAGTTCAAACATTAGACGGGGCTTGAATGATATGGGATGAATGTAGATAATATTATTATTATATTTATTTGTCGCACCGCATCTTTGGTGAAGTGCATTTAGATAATGTTAAATAGAATATTTCAAACATATAAATAATTTCAGACAACTAATAAATTGACTAGCAATAATGATGCCGTAGGAAATAGATAGATAAATAATTTAATATGAATTTTATTTTGAATGATAATTTTATGAAGAGATGTATACAGCATTTTTCATTTGAATGATTTAATTATGAAAGGACCATTAATTTAGTGAAATTATTCAATTCTGATTTTTGTTTTAAATGAATTTCTTGTAAATTGCTTTTTTACTCTTACCATTTATGTAAAAAAAATCACCTTGCTGTAGTGGAGCTCCGTAAATAAATAAATTGCTTATGTGTAATACTAAATATTTATAGGATGTTTTTATTGGTAATAATTTTTTTTATAACATGTTAGGTAGAAAGATAAAAATATTCCTAATGATAAATGAGTTTAAAACAATTTAGTTCAATTTAAACGTAATGTCTGGTGACATTTTTCTTGTTCATTGTCATAGTTTTCTGTTTAACTATTAGTAATTTGGCATTGTTGGGTCAATTTATAAATAATGATTTTATATTAATTTTTTTCTGGATATATTCCTGATAATTAATTTATTTAATGAGCTACACAACAGAATTGTGTTTATCTCATGTAATAATTGAAAATGTAATATAACTGAAGTAATTTAACTGAAAAAATAATTATGAATCTTAATAAATTTAATTCGTAAAAATTATATTTCTGTTGAAAGGGCGTTGCCCGGCGATAGTGTGAACAACTCCTACAATAGCAAAAGAAACGAGAAGAAGGAACAAAAACTCTGAATTAGACATGTGAAGTTTCTGGTGAAGAGGATGCGGCCAAAAAGCACACTAATGATGCTGACAAAACAACACTAGTCCATTGTGAATATAACCCGACGTAGTGAAAGTCATGCCCAGGTCCTGTGCTCAAGCACAATGGATCCTTCCAACACATGTGCGCAGGGGCTCAAAACAGTTAATTGAGTGACTGTTCCCTTTGCGTCAGCCACCTTCTTGTTCTAAACGCAGGAGGTGCGTTCGACTGGACCTGCAAACGTCCAATCATCATTGTATGTTAAACTGCATGAAAGTTATGAACTCCGCCTGGCAAAAGCAGCGTAAACTGAACATATTCCTCAGCTAGGCAAACAATACAATAGATTGTAAGTCCAACTCAAAGGAATTACGCCATCTTAGCGTGTTTCCGTTCTTATAACTATCGTCATTCGGAAAATTTGAAATAGATAATATTCTGTTTTGATATTCTCTGTAACTCCGACGAAATCTAAGAGAAAAACGATACTTTAGGCGCCACAATGTAGATGAAACCGACAGTAGCCAAATCTAAGCGAAAATAACTCACTTCCTCTCCTTGACTAACAATTCTTACGCTTCTCATTTATTGTTCTGGTTTATCTGAAATATCGATTTAACGGTAAAAATAAATTTAAATAAAAACACACACACACACACACAAATACACATTTATTGCGTGGTTTGAATTGCTGTCAAACTTCAGAACAAGTGTTTTGTACGTATCGATTTTAATCGTTGTACATTTTATTGATTTTACCTATATTGTTACACTTTAGGTAAAATGACTGATAAAACACTTGTACTTGGAAGCCTCTAAACTTAATGTCGTAAGCACTTGTCGCCGTAAAGATTTTTGAGCTATAGAAACAGTGTTTATAGTAGGCAGATTCTGCTAACAAACAATATACAAATGTGACTTTTGTGAATACCAAGTGGGAAAGCATATATGTATATATATATATATATATATATATATATATATATATATATATATATATATATAATCACCTTTACAAGAACAATACCAATATTTCCGAAAACCTTACATTTGACAGAATTTTACATAGATAGATGATAGCGCATTACATATGATAGGATTTTGGATGACAATTTACATTTTTTAAAGGTTATTTAGGCGATTTTTATATTTAAAATGTAATAATTCAGTTGAAAAAAGAAAAACAACAGTAAAAAATAAGTAAATAAACAGTGCAATAGGGGATAATTTAAGATAATTGAGTTCTTGAAAAGTAGGTTGCTTCTCTCAGGAATCTGCGCAGTATTCGCTTGATATTGGATAACAGTTCATTATATAATGTGGCTCTACTTTTAAAATGTTATTTGCATTTTAGTTGAAAGCTTTATTATCGGAACGGGAAAATCCTGAATGGACATTATGTGCTAAAGAATGAGCGTATGAATGAATTATCTGATTACAAAACCTGAAAAAAAATAGATAGAAGATAATAAAAACATTAATATTGAGGACACATTGGGACAGGGACAATGGAATACGCGGGAGAGATAGGACGCGCAAAGGACGGAAACAATGTGCTTGTGGTTTAATGGCTTTTATCATGAGTGGAGGGCCGATTCGTCTCTATGGGCTTTATGACACGAAACGTCATCACTTATAGGCATAATAATATGGCAACTGTTGTAAGCTCTGAGATGGTGGCATGTGGACTGATTGTGTTTACTGATAACAGTAAAGGCTAACATAACATCCATTGTGTCATTGTTCGGAGGTTTGACCATTTCGGTGAGCCCAAATCCTTAAGATACGCACCGGAAGCGACCATTCTGCTCAAGAGGTAACTGAAGTCTGACCTAGTAGGCGTCTGAAAGGTAGCCGCACTCGATAAGAGCGTTTTAATGGCTAGTTATGGCTAATTAAATTCCTTAAAATGTATTTTTACCTTTTACCATAAAAATACCGCCCATCTTCTATGACGTGACGAAATTAGGTGAAGATACGTAATTTTCTTTTAATAAAACTCCGTAAAAATTCCGAACAATTATAAATCAGGCCTGGATTATAAGACTTAGCATTTACTAACTCACCAAGCCTGAATATGAATAAGGAATATATTGTAAAGAAATTTATCTTGGGAGCTAAAGCACGGTGGGTAGTCATGACGTCACATTGAAGGCGTGTATCAGGCTGATTGACAATCTCGGTGTATGGTGGATCTACCTCTCCGCGGAAGGCGGAAAGAAGCTAGCTTGTGATAAGCCTTATCAGAGGGTATACTACTCACTCTGCATCCGCCCTGAGCCTTCTCTTCGAAGACTCTCCTATCTCAAATCATTAGTTATCGAGGGTAGGAACTTGTACAAATTTTCGTAGTTTATAATTTAATGATCGAGTAGGCTGCGAAAAGTAACATAATAATGTAAACAACCCATCACATGCTCATATCTGTTAATATTTTTTTTTTCTAACACTTCCTTAACTTTAATAAGAATATGTAATAAATGTCAACTGAATCCATGAATTCTAATTACCCAAACCTAATATTAGTTAGAAAAACTAGTTTTATCCACTTTTCTCCAACATTTCGCAAATAAAGCAGTGTTCCGGGAGGCGGAACACTGCCATTTTTTACAAACTGTCATCTATATCTAACTCTAATTCATAAAAAAAATGGCAAAGATCGCGAGACCCAGAACTTAAGAGACAAGTAAACCGTTTATCTTGCAATACTCGGTTCGAACTTGAAAGGACAGAATAGAAAAATACAGTAATTTGACGAAAATGACACCTGGAGACTCATCGCTTTGGCAAGAGATAAGAACACTATTAAAACAATCCATAGAAATTCCTTCTTAAAAGACGAACAATTTGACATTGTAACAACTGACGCAGACAAGGGTAGACATTCAGCCCACTGTTTTGGAAATAAACTGACAAGTGGAGGCCGCAACGACCCGCAGACGGATATGGCAGCATGTACTTCACTCTCAGAAACCAGACTAACTGACAGTACAATCGACTTCATACAGTCCAAAGAAATGTGATTTCTCAAACGTAGGCAAGTATCTTCAATGTTTGTCTTCGGTGAGGACATTTTCCGGAAATATGCTATTGTGATATTCATCCACAAGCCTGGGCAGCCGAAGGAAAACGCTGACTGTTATCGGTCAACAAGTCGGCTGAATACAGTGAGAAAACGTCTCGAAAGGCTGATTGACGTATGATTAAGAAGCCAACTTTTGGAAAGCTTGCCTAACCACCAGTTCGCATTTAAGCCAATAATAAATAATAATAATAATATTAATTTTAAGAGCTACACAGCAATGGTGATCTGCCCTAAAATAATCATAATAATAAAAAAAATGAATTATAAGCAAATTAACAAAATTAAAAATTAAAGGTCATGGAGAATGAATAATAAGAGAAAAATAAAGTATACTAAAAAAAAAGAAAAATAAATACATAAAGAATTAATAAAAATAGTAAAATAAATAAATACAAAATTAAACGTATAATTTTAATGGTAATAATAAATAGTAACCATAATGATATTTTTCGAGTTTAAATCGGAGATCTATTATGCTGGAATAAGATTTCTTATTTTTTTATTTTTTTATTTTTTCTGGGGCATGCCAACCTTATGGCCATTAACGCCAGTGGGGAGTAATTGCGGTTTGTATTGTATTGTGAAGAGGAACGAATCAGTGAGTCGTGTATGTCCGATACTAAGTCGTGTTAATATTAATTCCTCGCGTCTTGTTCTTAGTTCTCCTGACGAATATAACTGATTGTATAAAGCTCTTTATTTCTATAAGGTGGTTACCTTGAGTGCACTACTATAATAATATTAAATTAGGCTTAAAAACCTTAGAAGAGAAGGCGATTTGAAGTAGGTTAAGGCAAACGAAGAAACGGAACAAAAATCGGTTTAACCCCGGTCTAACGAAAGGATGACTATTTAAGAAGTTAAGGAATGATTCGGCTGAGAGAAAATGTCAGATTCTTAAAGCAGGCTACGCACGGTCAGTCAGGCCTCTCAGTTAGACCTTAACAGTGCACCTGAAGGCCAGTCGCCTGAACGTGTACATATTCCGGCCTGTCTGTCAGTTAAGACTGGACCGGCATTCCCGCGGACTGTTCAGGGATAACTGACAGGCCTGTCTGACCATGCATAGCCTGCTTTTAAGAAATCCTTATTTCGAACGTAGCCTTCGAAAAGACGCCTAGAGGATGCAGGAAGGCCACGCTTTTGTTGCTGCAGAACTCTGCCAAATAGCATGCCGATTTTTATGAATATCTTACGTTTACTCTTTGCCAAATCCACCTCAAAGGCTAACTACGAATGACCAATTACTTAGAGAAAGTGTAAGAGGAAGGTAGAACTATGATATATATCCAGCTGGAAGGTAGATGATTAACATTTCCCCGATGTTGGAGGGTGCTAAGAAGTCCAAGAGGGGGGTGTCCAGGATCCCCTGGACAATACCCCCTCATTGTCGGCTGGACAATGCTGTCCTGGCTTCTATCAATACCTGCATATTAATCAAGCCCACAGACCTCCGGCCAACTCCCCAGAACCTCCTCCTCTAGAGTATTGTCCACTCCTATTGTGTCCGTTCCCTTGTAACCTCTAGTCCCAACCCTTAGTCAATCCTACACATAATGGTCGGCCCTTTTAACAATGTCCAACCAGTTTCTGTTCGATCGATGTTAAGGCTAACAGTATTTAATTGGATGAACTCTTGAATGTGTCGCGGAGGATTTGACGTAGGTGGTTGCGGTTTGTCTATAGACCTCATCATGGTTGTTTTAAAAAACAGAGAGCTTGTTGTGCATCATTAGGGGGTTTCCCCACCCCTATATTCAGGAAGACCCACAATTTGGAGGTGTCCAGAAGGCAACTTTTCATGAACCACATATAATGTGAATTCATACATATAAAAATATACACATACACACAATTTTAAATATATATATATATATATATATATATATATATATATATATATATACATACATATGCCTACAAATTTGAAGTGGCAAAACATACAACAACAATCAAATGACAAATCAACGAGAAATAAAGGAGACCGTGAATACCTGGCCATTGAGTCTTAATAATAATAATAATGGGGTCAGTACAAAAAAATTACCGTTTTATAGGCAATAATCAAAGTTTATTTTTCTTCTACACACAAGGTTTT